>JBCNJP010010999.1:0-18949 GCA_039602395.1 Deinandra increscens subsp. villosa
CTGTTGATAGCCTTGTTATGTGTCGAGCTCGAATATCCATTGTTGTTGTGTAGTATAGGAAGTTTTCTGAAGGAAAACAGTACTCTCTAAAGGTATTAAAGATGTGGTGGGTTAGCTGCGGTACACCCTATATATACATTGGTAATATCCTTAGAGTGCACTCGAAGCCGGACCGAGAACGATGTGTGTGGTTATGTCTTTGATGGTTGGTTCGATCGCAATTCATTTTCCTTGTCACCGTTCCTGACCTAACCCTTGGGGTCAAGTAAAGGTTTGGTGCCGATATATTTGATTCAGTAATCGAGAATTTGTTGTTATCCTCAGTGAAATCTCTTATGTTGACTCTAAGTTGGTTTCAAATGTCAAATGTGTTAGTTATCGGTAAAACTTTTTATCTACTCCCATTTATTTAAATATTTAAGTCTTTTCTAATTTCGGGATGAAATTCTCTAAAGTAGGGGAGACTGTAACATTTGCGTTTTAACGAATTGAGAAATCTGACCCATTCTGAAATTTCGTGAGTTACCGATTTGCAAATTATAAAGAACTGGAAGAATTTTTGGGTATTTATACCCCAATTATTGGGTCTAAATGATTTATATCGTTTTACGAATCAAATACTTAATTACAATCAATTGGAATGAAATTGGACGTCTCAAAATGAAAATAAAGCGATTTTCGGATTTTACGCGATTTCAGTACGGATTCGTGAAATTGCCTGAGCGTGAGGATCTTCTACTTAGTCGTATAGAAATCAATGTAAACGAGTAAAACGCAGAGAGTAAATACAAATGAGACTTTGTATTAACCACAGAGACCACAGAGTACACTTAGAGAAAGTTATAACACGGAAGCTCTCTAATTCTATACAAGACAAACATATTTATAGGCTGAAAACACGACTGGCCGAACCTCAGGTTCGGCCAAGCTTCGGCGGCTCCGAACCTGGAGTTCGGCCAAGGTTCGGCCAGACCTAAACTTGCACGTTCCGTCTTGTTCTCGATACTTCACATGACGATCAGGAACCATGTATCAACAAACTCCCCCTCGGCATGTGCAGTATCATCTTCTATTAACAAAACTTGTATCTTGTATCTTCAATCAAACTCTTCCTCGATCTAGACGAAGAATTCAATCTTGAATACTTGATATTGCAACGTGTGTAGTCTCTTTATCAACAACCTTCAGAAGACTTGAAGTTGTGATGTTCTCTTCCACTTAGAAACCTGCCAACATAAATAATCCTGGCGCAAAACGTCTCTTCGAGACTCCAAGATATTTTGATTTTGAAAATGATTTCGTATTCCGTGTTGATCAATCGAAAACAAATCAGAAACAAAATCTTTTTGGCTTTTAGAAACTTTATATCAAAACACACCTAAAATCTTTTTGATATTTTCTAATAATGAAAACTAAATGCAGTACAGAAACAGACACTATTTTTGTCTTTAGTGAGAAAGATCACAACTTGGGATCATATTGGTCATAACATGCTGAACTACACTTCAATTTCGATTATTGTAGCACATAAGCCATGCCGATTGCAGATATACTTTGTCCAACTTTAAACTCTGGCACAATCATACTCATAACATCTGGATATGTTAATGTATTTATTAGATTTGCATTGACCAGTGTACCCCACACTATCAGACATACTCAGATATGCTTTGCTTATCACATTTTGTGACTTCATTTGTGATATTAATCACATAATGATTGTAACCATGATATAGTCAACTGTGTTCCATGCAAAAAGAAATAAGAACGTTAAATCGTCTACCTTAAGGTCGATCTTTCGATACGCAGATAAGGCCTCGGATTTAACAAAATAAGAAAATAAAACAAGTTGAAATTGTATAACTCAACAACAATCAGGTCGGTACTCCCGTACACGCAGAGAAAGTCCGATGAGTTATACGAAACACCAAAGAAAATAAAGCAGAACGTCAAACGAACAACGATCAGGTCGGTCTTTCGACACGCAGAGAAAGTCCGATCGTTTGACAAAATAAAGAAAATCAAACAAGGTTAAATCTTTGCAAAATGAACACATGTATACACAGTGACTTCTCATTTTATTTTTCACATATCTTTTTCTTGATATATCATGAGATATGCATCAAGATGTTGTCCACTAGGTCAAGCATCAGATTTAGTGTATATCACATTTGTATACTTTCTGATTTGCCGAGCCTACCTTGCACATCGATCAAATGGTCTTATGGCTTTTTCACTTACTTTATCCATGAGTCAGACACTGTCAGCCAATGTACCATCATTTCCCATTCATGTCAGATACAATTTCTCATTTTTCAATGTTTTTGGCTTTTTCAAATTTCTCCCCCTAAAAATGACAACTCTATTTATAGATTTTCATTTTTACGATTTGAAAAACAACACACTATTTTTGTATTTTTGCAAAAACAAACTCCCCCTCAGAATGAGACGGAGTGAAAAACCAAGAAAAATTGATCAACCAACACGAATACTTGCAGTTTAGCTTTGTGAAAACAAAAAATGATTTGGAAAGTCAGTTTAATTAGAACAGATATTTCACAATCAGCAATTATCCAATCACTGAAAGGTCTTCTTGAAACACCTGTTGACACCAAATAAATCATTAGTCGCTCTGGGATCGACCCGATGTAACATCGTCGGGTCGCCCGGTGTCTTCCACAAAGTCATTGTTGGCCTTGGAAACAACTTTTGGTTTCCAAATTTGTAAAATTTTCAATTTTTGATCAGAACCTGAATCAGACTCAACCGACGTACTTGGTTTAGACCAAGACGATTTACGATTTGATTTTATCTTTGGGGACCATGGTTCATCAAAAATTTGACCTTTGTTATCCACATATTTGGCAGTTTTGTGGATATATGCAGTCGTCGGACAATCAGCAGCTAGATGTCCTGGTTGACGACATACATAACAAAGTCTTTCTCGAAACACATTTGAAAATGATTTTGATTTTGAAAAACCCGATGAATGCTCAGAATCAAAATTGTCAAAGAAATCATCAGAGGAATCATACCTAGGAGATGGACTCCTTGAAGATGACGATCTTCCAGAATAGTAAGTGAATTCCTTCTGAGATGGTGATTTCTTTGCATTCTTTGCTTTAGGAGCCTTGGCAACTTTCACCGGTTTCTTTGTTCCGATACTTCACATGACGATCAGGAACCATGTATCAACAATTCGTCGTTTACCGGGAATCTCGTGTTTGATCATCGTATGTCAAATTCAACATTTTTATGATTTTAATAATAATTTATCATGTCATGAATCATCACGCACAAGTTGAGTCTCGAAATGTTGGTGATTAACCTAATGGTGATACGTAGGTAAATTGACCCAAGATCATATTTTGTTGCTCATAATTCTATAGTTAATATGCTATATTCAATTTTATATGCTTGGATGTGTTTCACATGATTGTAAATGTAAAATGATGAAAAACGGTAAAAATGGGACTCAAATCCGATTAAAAACGAAGCAGTTATAGCGAGAACGGTGAAACCGACCAGAACCGACCATAAAACACATCTTTTTAATTGAATTATCACTTGAAAATGTTTATATATCATGTTTGTACTTGGTTTTAGTGGAAATGGCGAAATGAATCCAATGGTAAAGAAATCGGGATCAAAAACCTTGATTTCGGTGGTTAAAACATCGAATTTCGACTCTGGTCAATGAAGGTCAAACCAGGTCAAAGACTCTGATCAACACGGCACGCCGTGTATCATGACGGGCGGGGGATCAGTCTTCACGTACTGCATGTTCATACAGCAGGCGGTTTTAGCTTATAAACGCGTTTTGCTCGTTTTTTTTCTCATTTTGGGCACTTTTATCAAACCCTAGTCGCCACCCACACTTATTTTCGACCAGACCTCGTTTAGACCTCCATTTTTGGGATATTGGAGATCTTTTTGGATGATTTCAAGCTATATTAAGTGTCGGTTATCGTCATTTTGGTACGTTTCTTCAAATCTAGCTTCTATCTTCTCGTCTCCATGCTCCCTCATGTTAAAAATATGATTTTTATGATTTGATCTTGCTCCTTCATGCTTTTAGTTGTTAGATCTTGTGTTTAAAAGATTAAAAATTGGATTTTTATTAGTTTTTGTAAACTTTTTAATTAATTTTTCATGAGGATTTAGGTATGAATCTTGTTGGACTTTTACTAGGGTTGATAAAGATTTCACCTTTATGCTCGATTCTTCTATAGAACATGATATTGTTGCTAGATCTAGGAATTTGTTAGTAAAAGATGTCATTTTAGTGAAATTTTATGAAAGATAAATATATATTGATCGTTTATGCTTAGATCCAAACCAAGATGTTAACTTAATGGTGATAATAAGTGATAGATTTTGGATAATCAAACACTATTAGTCATAAATAAATTGTTGTAGATGGTTTTCGTGCATAAAGGTTTGATTTTTGGTGATTAAAATTATCTAAATTAGGGAATTGACCTAAAAATGATTAATGTTGCAAAAATAAATTAATATTTGTTTTGCTTCATGACTTGATAATTATTATATGTCATGTTTAGGCCTAGATTAATGTTGAATTAATTTTTGGAAGATATTCGTGGCCTATATGTTTTCATGGAAAATAAATATGTATTGAGGCTTCGCAAAAATACATAGTTTTATTAATTATTCTTGACGCAGCATGTTTAGCCTTAGGAATAACCTACCTCAAGACCTTGATCGTACGTTATCACCATAATTACATCACCGACGAGACGTCGAGTCGATTGCGTCGTGAAAATTCGATTAATTAATTATTTATTTAATTATTTTTTTATTTAATTAGTTAAATATTTACTCGTTTATTCCTCCATCTGTTTTGGGTATCGTGTTCATCTTCGGGTTATTCGTCTCTTGTCGTGGTGTCTTCCATTCCTTTGGGTCTCCTCAACAGGTGAGTATTTATAGCCCCTTTTCTTTTACTATTTTGGGGTGCAACATGTACACTATCAGAACGTAAACTCTTTATGCTTTATTCTAAAACTAAATGCGTTCGATGTGATTGTTATGTGTATACTTGTGTGGTTAAACTTGTGTGGATTATTGTTATGAACGATGGAATGATTCAACGATGAAACGATTCAACGATGGAACGATTTGACGCATCTCATTAACTCATTGAGCCCAGGTTACGATAATAGGTCTATTGTTGTGGCAACCACTTGGCATGTCTCGCGTGTGGCGCCTTGTGATTGAAAGCCTAAATTCCGAGGGCTTGAGTGCGTCGCCTGTTATGTGCTTTGATTCATTTCATGTTTATCATATATGTTTACGCTTAACTCACTAAATCGCATGTTTCAAATAAATATCAGTACGTTACACCTATGTTTACTCACCAACTATTCGTAGTTGACCTTTATTTTGTACATGTTGCAGGCTTTGCTGTTGATGTTGTTGATCGCGTTGATGACACTTTAGGATGCATGTGGACTTATTGCTACCTAAATTAATCAAGTTAATCCGTGATTTATTATTTGACTATATCGAATTATCATGTATTATTCTATTTCTATGAAATGGGTTGATTAAGAATATCGCAACATATAATTAGTGTTGTGTGCATCTGGATAATCATCGCGCCCTGACGTATTCCGCCGTCGGTTGGGGTGTGATACACCAGGTTCATAGTTGTCTCAGGTTCCCGAGTCAAGTGTTTTTGGTCGGTTTTCACTCAAATGATCATAACTTGAGCTACGGTTGGAGTTATGGGGCCTATTACCAACGAAAACAAAGATCTCGACAAGCCCCACACTTTCAATTGCCTAAAAGCCATTGGATTCTGTTTTCATCCTAATAATTACATCGCTACAGAAAAATTAGAGGATTGCTAGTTCATAGGTTCGATCAGATATGCTAAGGGTGGCAGGTTCCTGAATTTCAAAAATTGGAATCAATCAAGGATTTGGTCAATCGTTTTTGTTGGGAAAGTAGTTAAAACAAAATCTGCTAATTTAAAAAAGTTGAAATTCGATCTGATCAGGGGTTTACCGCCGAATTAAGAGGTTTATGGCCAGAAAGAGTTTACGGTTGTCTCAGGGTTTACAGTCGTCTCGTGGTTCATGGCTGTCTCGGGTTTATGGCAGGACCAGGTTGTTTACGGTCGAGTTAGGGTTTATGGCCATACACCAGGTTCACAATTATCTTAGTTTTTCAGCCCAAGTGTTTTTGGTTAGTTTTCACTGAAACTACCATAACTTGAGCTACGGATGGAGTTACGGGGCCTATTACCAGCAAAAACGATCCTCTCGATGGACACGAAACTTTTAATTGTCAAATTGGAGTCTTATACCACCCTCAAATACCATTAGTACAGAAAAAATTGGAGGATTGCTAGTTTACGGTTTAACCAAATTTGTTTAGGATGGCAGGTTCCTGATTTTTGAAATTAGAATCGATCAAGAATTAGGTCAGTCGCTTTTGTTAGGAAAGTAGTTAAAACAAAATCTGCTAACTTGAGAAAGTTGAAATTCGATCTGATCAAGGGTTTACAGCCACATCAAGAGGTTTACTAACGGAAAAGGTTTATGGATGTCTTAGGGTTTATAGCCGTCTCATGGTTCACGGTTGTCTCGGGTATATGGCTGGAATAATCAAATTGGAGGATTGCAAGTTTACGATATAATTAAATTTGCTTAGGGTGGCAGGTTCATGTTTTTCAGAAATTAGTATCGATAAAGGATTTGGCCATTCGCTTTTGTTGGGAAGTAGTTAAATTTTTTTACTAATTTGAGAAAGTTGAAATTCGATCTGATCAAGGGTTTACAGCCGAAACAAGAGATTTACGGTGGGAAAGGGTTTAAGGATGTCTTAGGGTTTATAGTTGTCTCAGGTTCCCGGCCCAAGTATTTTTGGTTAGTTTTCACTGAAACGATCATAATTTGAGCTACGGTTGGAGTTACGGGGCCTATTACCAGCCAAAACAAAGCTCTCAACGAGCCCCACACTTTAAATTGCCTGACAGCCTTTGGAGTATAACTTCACCCTTAAATTCCATCCCTATTGAAAAAAATGAAGGATTACTAGTTTACAGTTTAATCAAATTTGCTTAGGTGGCAGGTTCCTGAATTTCAAAAATTGGAATCCATCAAGGATTTGGTCAATCATTTTTGTTGAGAAAGTATTTAAAACAAAAACTACTAGTTTCAGAAAGTTAAAATTCAATCAGATCTAGTGTTTACGGCCGAATCATGAGGTTTATAGCCGGAAAAAGCGTTTACGGTTGTATCTCAGGGTTAACAGACGTGTCGTGGTTCATGGTTGTCTCGGGTTTATGGACGGATCAAGGTGTTTATGGTTGATTCAGGGTTTACAACTGTACACTAGGTTCACAGTTGTCTCAGGTTCCTGGCCCAAGTGTTTTTGGTCGGTTTACACTCAAACGATCATAACTTGAGCTACGGTTGGAGTTATGGGGCCTATTACCAGCCAAAATGAAGATCTCGACGAACCCGACATTTTTAGTTGTATGACGACCTTTGGAGACTATTTTTACCCTCAAATTACATCGCTATAGAAAAACTCGAGGATTGTTATTTTATCGTTTGATCAGATATGCTAAGGGTGGCAGGTTCATGAATTTTTAAAGTTGGAATCGATCAAGGATTTGGTCAATTGTTTTTATTGGGAAAGTAGTTAAAACAAAATCTGCTAATTTGAAAAAAGTTGAAATTTAAAAGTGTGTGAGCGTACGGATCTTCTACTTAGTCGTAACGAAATCAATATAACCGTATAGAACACAGAGAGTAAATACAAATCTGGCTTGTATTAACCACAGAGAGTTTACACAAAGACACTCAGAAGATATGACATGAACCACTACTGAATTCTACACAAGACAACATATTTATAGTGCTGATATACGACCGGCCAAACCTCAGGTTCGGCCACACGTTCGGCCATGTCCGAACTCCAGGTTCGGCCTAAGTTCGGACCTCAGCAAACTTGTGTGATTCGTCTTGTATTCGATACTTCACATGACGATCAAGGACCATGTATCAACAAACTCCCCCTCGGCATGTGCAGTATCATGTTCTCTATTCAAACTTGTATCTTGTATCACCAATCAAACTCTTCCTCAATTTTGACGACGAGTTCAATCTTGAATACTTGATATTGCAACGTGTGTAATCTCTTTATCAACAAATTTCAAAAGAATTGAAGTTGTGATGTTCTCTTCCCACTTAGAAACCTGCCAACATAAATAATCTTGGTGCAAAATGTCTCTTCGAGACTCCAAGATATTTTGATTTTGAAAATGATTTCGTAATTCGTGTTGATCAAACGAACACAAATAAGAAACAAAATCTTTTTGGCTTTTAGAAAGTTTATATCAAAACACACTCAAAATCTTTTTGATATTTTCTGATTAGAAATGTAAGACATTACAGAATCAGACACTATTTTTGTCTTTTGTGAGAAAGATCACAACTTGGGATCATATTGGTCATAACATGCTGAACTACACTTCAATTTCAATTATTGAAGCACATAAGCCATGCCGATTGCAGATATAATTAGTCCAACTTTAAACTCTGGCACGATCATACTCATAACATCTGGATATGTTAAGGTATTGATTAAATTTGCATTGACCATTGTACCCCACACTATCAGACATACACAGATATGCTTTTGCTCATCACATTTTTGTGATTTCACTTGTGATTTTAATCACATAATAATTGTAACCATGATATAGTCAACTGTGTTCCATGCAAAAAGAAATAAGAACGTTAAATCGTCTACCTTAAGGTCGATCTTTCGATACGCAGATAAGGCCTCGGATTTAACAAAATAAGAAAATAAAACAAGTTGAAGTTGTATAACTCAACAACAATCAGGTCGGTACTCCCGTACACGCAGAGAAAGTCCGATGAGTTATACGAAACACCAAAGAAAATAAAGCAGAACGTCAAACGAACAACGATCAGGTCGGTCTTTCGACACGCAGAGAAAGTCCGATCGTTTGACAAAATAAAGAAAATCAAACAAGTTTAAATTTTTGCAAAATGAACACATGTATACACAGTGACTTCTCATTTTATTTTACACATATCTTTTTCTTAATATATCATGAGATATGCATCAAGATGTTATCCACTAGGTCACGCATCAGATTTAGTGTATATCATATTTGTATACTTTCTGATTTGCCGAGCCTACCTTACACATCAATCAAATGGTCTTATGGCCTTTTCATTTACTTTATCCATGAGTCAGACACTGTCAGCCAATGTACCATCATTTCCCAATCATGTCGGATACAATTTCTCATTTTTCAATGTTTTTGACTTTTTGCATTTTTCAATCTTTTTGTCTTTTCCAAATTTCTCCCCCCTAAAAATGACAATTCTATTTATAGATTCTCATTTTTATGATTTGAAAAACAAAACACTATTTTTGTATTTTTGCAAAAACAAACTCCCCCTCAGAATGAGACGAAGTAAAAAACAAGAAAAATTGATCAACCAACACAAACACGAGCAGTTTAGCCTTTTGAAAAACAAAAATTGATTCTGAATTCAATTTAATTAAGACAGATATTTCACAATCAGCAATTTGCCAATCACCGAAAGGTCTTCCTGAAATACCTGCTTGACACCAAATAAAACATTAGTCGCGTTGGGATCGACCCGAATCAACAGCGTCGGGTCGCCCGGTGTCTTCCACAAAGTCACTGTTGGCCTTGGAAACAACTTTTGGTTTCCAAATTTGTAAAATGTTTAACTTTTGATCAGAACCCGAATCAGATTCAACCGACGTACTTGATTTAGACCAAGACGATTTACGAGTTGACTTAAGCTTTGGGGACCATGGTTCATCAAAAATTTGGCCATTGTTATCCACATATTTGGCAGTTTTGTGGATATATATGCAGTCGTCGGACAATCAGCAGCTAGATGTCCTGGTTGACGACATACATAACAAAGTCTTTCTCGAAAATTGTTTGAAAAATTGTTTTGATTTGTGAGAATCGGGTGAATGTTCAGAATGAAAGTTATCAAAAAAATCATCAGAAGAATCATACCTAGGAGATGGACTCCTTGAAGATGAAGATCTTCCAGAATAATAAGAAAATTCCTTCTGAGATGGTGATTTCTTTGTAACTTTAGCTTTAACAGCCTTATCAGCTTTCACTGGTGTCTTTGCAACAGCCGGAACTTCCTTCATAACAAAACCCAAACCTTTGTGCTTGGAACCTGAAACCTTTGAAAAACTTGAAGAAGAACCTGATGCGTCTCTTGACTTAGCATCACTAGTGAATTTGGCTTTGATATCCCTCAGCTTGTTCTTTTCGATCAAAACTTTCTCTTCTTCGGTTGCAGATGAAGAACTGGAAGCAACCTTATCAAATACTTTCTCATTTTCCAGCAAAATAGACTTTGAAGTAAATTTTGGAGCGTCTCCCAATGGCTTCTCCTTCCTTTTAGACTTGGACTTGTTCTTCTTGGATGGAGTGGCAAACTTAGAATAATCATGCAAGTCATCTTTTGGATCAATCTGAGCAGCAGTAACTTCAATTAAATCCACTAGTTGAGGAACCAAATGAACATCATCCTTCTTAGAACTTTCCGAACTCTGATCCTGCTTGTATAAGAAGTTAAGCAATGTCGGTGACAAATTGCAATTCTTAACTTGTCGTTTCAACTCCAAAATCTCCAATTTCAAGTCATTAATTTTCTGTTGACCTTCAAACACTTCTTGTTGTGACTTGATGAACTTTGCATTGAGATCATCATATTCATACGTGTAGGTCCGATAATCTCCCAAACACACGATATCTAATCAAACACGAGTGCGGAATCCTCGTATAAGATCGATTCAAGAAGAATAGTAGTAGAATAGACTAGATCTAAGTAAAAGATGAAGTCTTGAATGAAGAACAACTACTATCTTGAAGCTTGATGAACACGGATCGTAAACACCAAAGAAGGCAGAAATCGTAATCTCTAATATCAAAGCTTCCATTGATCATAAACATAAGGGTTTATATAGGTACCCAATGGGTTTACTATTGGGCCCCTTGTGGATCATAAACCCAATAGTAAACCCAAACCCAATCATAAACTAGCCTAAATACACTAGCAAAGTAGCCTATGATTCTAATGAAACCCTCTAAGCCCAGCCCAACATGTTTAATATTACAAGCCTTATAATCTAGCCTCTACAATCTTCCCCTAGGCTTGTGATATTAAATGTCTTCGATCTTTGAGAATCTTCTTCTTGACTGGCTGGCAAAGACATTGATGAAGATTCTTTCCGCAGAAATCTTCAATGGGTTTCTTGACGGGTACTTGGGACTTTCTCTTGATCAGCATCAGCTCGAACTTCTTTAAACGAACAATCAATGAAATGGAGGACTCTCATTGACTTGCTTCTCTTGAAAGAACAGGTTCTTGCTAAATCTTCGGTAACTGTCTTGAATCTTCATAAATTAGAGGGTTGAAATTTTGAAAACCCCTAACTTTGAAGAATTTGATTGTTGAACTTGGATCTTCATGATCTCTGACTGCTCTCTGCATCACTTTCTTCAACGAGACTTGAAGTCTTCTGCTTCCCCTAAGCTTGTGAGCATCTTCTTTGAAAATCTTTTAGAAGCGTGTAAAGAAACCAACAACTTCCCCTGAACTGTTGCTTATTCAGATGGAAGTCTTGTCCGGCTGGCTCTTTAACTTTGAGCAGCAGCAGCATCAGCAGCAGCAACTTTCTATCATCAACCTGTCTGACACACATTTGAAAAAGATATACTCCACCAGACATTTGATGACTGGTCTTTGGGTTAGAGGTAATTATCATCAGTTCAGTTGATTCAAATTAACATAATTTTAACCAAAAACCCTAATATAGATTACGGGTTTTCTATAAAACTTCCCCTGAACCCAAGACCTCTAAAGACTTCCCCTTAGCTGATTACTTCCCCTCAGCTAAGGACTTCCCCTGAGATAATACATATTATCTTCGAGTTCCCTTCAGATACTATGTATTATGGAAGTCTTTTCATTAGATAATAAGTATCATCCTCGAGTTCCCTTCGGATAATACTTATTATCCCCTCTCCTTCCCCTAAAAATTTGGCAAGATCTGTCGGAGGAAGTCTTTTCCTTTAGATAATAAGTATCATCCTCGAGTTCCCTTCGGACAATACTTATTATCCCATACTCCTTCACCTAAAAATTTGGCAAGATCTGTCGGGGGCATATAGTCATGCATTAAAACCCATGAAAAACACATTTTGACTTCTCAAATCAACCTGGACAAGACGAAAACACACCAAAAAGAACTTAACGACTCACACACGAAAGATATAAACCAAACATGAGAAAGTTTACAAGGGATCAAACCGTATGAATCTGACTGAGGAACCCTTTTCAGCTTCAGTTACTCAACTAGTCCAGGTGATTGCCGGTATGTTTGTCCGCTTTAAACTCAAACCCGTTTAATCCCAACCGAATGCGTCATGTTTAATATAGTACAATATTACCATCATGTTTAATTGTCCCCACACCCAAGCGTACACAGCAAAACCTACCCAACCTCAGAGTTTATTGAGGATTCACAAACTCCCAACTTGAGGAACCATGCAACACCGTTATGACTACCACTTATTTCATTAACCATCAGTTGGTGATCAGGTCGGCCGCTAAGCACACAAAGAAGACCAACTGAGTGATTATTTATTCTCTTTTCTTTTTCTTTTTCTTTTTCTTTTTCTTTCTTTTTCTTTTTCTTTTTCTTTTTCATTTTCTTTTGCTCTGTGGTGTTGTCAAGATAGCATAAACATGGCGTGTGAGAGAGTGAATACTAGGTAATTACCACTCTCAACCCATTTTTGCCGGGACTCAGTCTTTTAAACCATGCAACCTGGGATGGAAAACTAAACATATATATCTTTTAAGTTCACAGCACTTTCATTGGAGGTCATAAGTTTAGGTCGAGCCTACCGAACATATCACCGTGGAGCTTGCCTTTCACTTCCGCCTTACGCGTGTCAGCCATCTCCAACCCGTGCATTCAATTTACTTCCCCTAAACTTCTCAGAAACAAGGCACACACAATTAAAAATTGAAAAGCACACTAAAATTGAAAAGCACACTATTTTTGAGGGGTCAACATTTTCATCTCTTCCATTTCTTCCCCTTGCTTTTTGATTTTTAATGTCACAATCTTGTGAGCATCATCATTTTTTTTTAAACAAACACACAAACACATAAACAAATTAAATGACTTTACACATATCTGGCCAAGCTAATCTTCGAAGTATTGATTTGAAAATTTTAGAAAATTGGGTTTCATGTCATGCACACCTCAACGCATTTGCAGTCAAACACTTAATCAATTAAGTAAAAATTTTAAGAAAAAGATTTGACCCAAAACACCCTTTACCACTTCATCAAACAAACAACCAAGTTAAGAACAGTACCTTTCATGCTGAATTTTACCTTTTACCTCTCAAAGAAACATATCCTCCAATGTATAACTTACTTGTGAAGATTTGAAGATACGTCTCCTAAAATGTGCCTGGAACAATCACTTATCAACAAACAAATTAAAAATAAAAATGTTAGTGATAATCCTCCTTGACTGTTCCTGCACATAGTGAGAGATTAGTTAGCCATTGGTACCCAGGCCATTGTTTTTCTGGGTACACCTGAGGAATCAATAAAAGATACTTCTTGTAAGAACATCCCCTTTGAAAAATCAGGAAGTTGGGATGGAACTGCCTTGATTTTTGGTTTCCAAGTTCCAGGTGATTTAACATTTGTTTTAGTCACTTTTGGAGTTGTGACTTTAGGTATTTCAACCTTCTTCGTTTTAGATTCACTTTTCAAAACAGTCTTTGTTTTAGTCACCTTTTGAGTTGTGACTTTAGGTATTTCAACCTTCTTCGTTTTAGATTCATTTTTTAAAACAGTTTTAGTTACCTTGGGAGGGGTAACTTTGGGTTTTTCAGACTTTGGTTGTTTTGAAAACGGTTTCTTCACCTGTTTTTGGAAATTTTGGTAACTTGGAAAGCTGTTGTTTTGAGTTAAAGTTTTTCTTTCAGCTTTGGCAGCACCCCAATGTTGATCAGAGGGTTTAACCTTGGGAGTAACAGTCTTCATTGCCTTAGGTTTTTGCACCATCATCGGCTTAGACTTCACAGACTCCTGAGATGAAACCCTTTGAGTTGTCGGATAATAGGGTTCATAGGGGCGATAAAGACAGTTTCTAGCAATATGACCAGCGATGCCACAATTAAAGCAAGTCTGCTTCTTTAGATAGAAGTCAGACGTGTACCCATTTGTCTTTGGTGGCTGATATGGAGCTGGTTTGCCTTGTGTCTGCTTCTTTGCTTTGACTGCTGCTTCAGATTTGACTTTCTGCTGGTTTGTCGAAGCCTGTGTCGAACCTGTCTTTACTATCTTTGGGCTTCCTTGATTCTTCGACGTTGAAGCACCATTCTTGCAATTACAACAGCAACTGCATGATCCAACTGAAGAAATGGGAGACACAGCTACTCCCTTGAGTTTTTCATTCTTTACTCCAGCTGTTGGCTTCATACTCGGATGCTTGATGGTGATCTTTGGCTTCTCAACTTTAGCTTCACCGATCACTCCATCAGTTATTCCCTTGAACTTGGAGGAGAAGGATGGTAAGTCATACCCAACATCTGGTTCTTGGTCAAACATAGATCCAGATGTCATAAAGATCTTCCCCTCAGGCCGTGTCGTCAAGATCACCTTTTCCCTTTTGACTTCGTCAATTACTTTGAAGCATGGGGTTTCAATTTTAGGGTATGGTTTCAACTCTACCCCAGCTTCATCAGACTTGGAGCTATGACATCTGTTATACTCCTGGCACTTAGCATCATCTCTTGATACATCCTCTATTCTCCCTTCACCATATGTCATGTTTGCTTCATTATCAATTTCTTCTTGAGTTAATGGTGTGGTTCCAACCAAGACACTATCAATAGGAGGAGCAGCTTCTTTATAGTCAGACTTGGTTCGTTCAACTTGTTCCTCACTAAGAAGTATTCCTATAATGTCTCTGGGAACTGGTGGAGGAATAATGCTGTTTGCAGACAGAGATTTATCAGACTTTTCTGACCCACACCCAGTTTTATCTTTCCCAACTTGGCCGGTCACAACGGCATGTGACAATTCCTTTCCAGCATCGAGCATTCTTTTGCTTCTCATTTGATTCATATCAAGCTTCACTTGCAACTCATTGTTTTTATGCTTAAGGTCATCTATCTGCTTACTAAGCTCAGCTATTTCTAACTTAGCGTTGTCATACAGATAAGCGTTCTCAGTTGCTAGTTTCTGATATTTCACTATATCTAATTTCTGAGCTTTTACCTTCTCTTCATTCTTTTGCCATCTACCCTTGAATGAACTTCTTTCACATTTTACCTCAAACAGTTCTGACTTAAAATTTTTACAGATTTGCCTAAGTCCAGGAATTAATCGAGCACAAGTAGGATTGGGGCATATCTCAGCATCTTCGTCCTCAAATATATTCTTTTCTTCAACCACTGAACTCATTTTCTTTCTTTAGATATGCAGCTTCTGAAAATCTTCAAAGAATAGTGTCAAAAACTTAAAACTGAAAAACGGAGGCCTTCGGAGTGGAATTTGGGGGTCCAAACGAGCTCCCCTGGACGTTAGTCGGGGGTATATCTGGGGCTCGGTGTCACGAACGTCGTGTTAAAATTTGAGCCTCTAACTCCAAACGAGTCAAAAGTTACGTCCGTTTCCGTGAAAGTGTGAAATAGTGACTTTTTGCCGTAGACCAACCCTGTTTCCGATCGTAATCCCTGTTTACGATCGTAATCCCTGTTTACGATCGTAATCACCTTCAGTCGTAAACACCTTCAATCGTAAACACCGATAGTAAACTCCGATAGTAAACTCCGATAGTAAACTCCGATAGTAAACTCAGTTTATGATTGTGTTGGATCTTAAACCTTCAAATCTTGATCATAAACATTCATATCTTCAAGCCTTGATCATAAACATTCATATCTTCAAGCCTTGATCATAAACCTTCAAATCTTCAAGCCTTGATCATAAACCTTCAAACCTTCAAGCCTTGATCATAAACCTTCAAATCTTCAAATCTTCAAATCTTCAAATCTTCAAATCTTCAAATCTTCAAATCTTCAAATCTTCAAATCTTCAAATCTTCAAATCTTTAAATCTTCAAATCTTCAAATCTTTAAATCTTCAAATCTTCAAATCTTCAGATCTTCAAATCTTCAAATCTTCAATTTTTTTTTTTGGAAAAAGCTTGAATCCAATATCGTGAGAACCTCGAATCTGTGATTCTTGGCTCTGATACCAATTGTAGGTCCGAAAATCTCCCAAACACACGATATCTAATCAAACACGAGTGCGGAATCCTCGTATAAGATCGATTCAAGAAGAATAGTAGTAGAATAGACTAGATCTAAGTAAAAGATGAAGTCTTGAATGAAGAACAACTACTATCTTGAAGCTTGATGAACACGGATCGTAAACACCAAAGAAGGCAGAAATCGTAATCTCTAATATCAAAGCTTCCATTGATCATAAACATAAGGGTTTATATAGGTACCCAATGGGTTTACTATTGGGCCCCTTGTGGATCATAAACCCAATAGTAAACCCAAACCCAATCATAAACTAGCCTAAATACACTAGCAAACTAGCCTATGATTCTAATGAAACCCTCTAAGCCCAGCCCAACATGTTTAATATTACAAGCCTTATAATCTAGCCTCTACACAAACCCATAGCTTCATAACCTACAACTTGATCAGGTTGAACTTGTTCACCTTTACCTACAACTAAATTAGGTTGAACTTGTTCACCTTCAGCTACATCTGCTACATCATCTGCTTCCTCATCATCAGTCTCCTCTTTATCATCTGAACTCAGATCCAACATGTGACAACTGCCGAATTCCCAGTTAACACCGTTAACTATTTCCGTTAGTATCGTTAACAAATCCGGTTACACTTTTCGTGTCATGTTAGTGCCACGTGCGTTTACGTGGCCGAGTCTGTCCCCGGTCACTATTTGACTTGGTTACATTATGTGAAATAAGTAATTACAACATAAATATATTATATTAATTTATTATGTGTCACGAGGTGTCATTTAAACGTTTACAAAATAATATATATTCAATTACTAATTAATATTTTATTACTAATTAATTTTAATAATTTAATTCATGACTTCATGGGTTATTGAAATAAGCATTTCTTGAAAAAAAAATCATGTATCTATACGTGAACTAAGTTTTATGTGCGTATACGATAACTAGACTTTTCCCGACTATATATTTCATGTTAAATAAGTTATAAACGCTAACATTCCTAGTATTTTATTTACCAAGTTTTCGGTTTAAACCCCACTTATTACTTATTTTAGGTCATTTGTGTAGGAAATGGGACTTGAGGGACTAAATGTGTAATTTATCTAAACCTAAATATCTGCCCAAACCCCCACTCCCTCCCCCATTCACGACATTTTTTCCTCCTTACCTTCATCTTCACGGTTCTCACATCCAAGCACACAACACATCTTCAATTTCTTGGATTTTTCTTCAAATCAAGCAAGATTAAGGCTTCCCAAGCTTATACAAGCTTCAAGAAGTGTAGGGAAAGCTTCGGTCCATATCATCTTCCAAAAATCTGCCATCTCTTTCTAATTGTAAGCCCTAGAAATTTATTTTCTTGAAATTGGTTGAAAGCAAGTAGTAATCTTGTGTTTATGTGTTAATTGGGGTGTATAATCACTCATGAATCATGTTTTATGTTAGGATACGTTAAGTTTTGATTTGGGGAATATTTAGTTGAGTATTATGGCTGGGTTTTTGATGAGAATGCATTCTTAGAGGTGTTTTGAAGAATTTGGCGTGTAAGGAAACTTGAATTTTAGGAATACATGCTTATATGCTAGTTACATACTTGATTTTTGCTATGATCATTGTATGATTGTTATGAGAACTAGAAATCCATGACAACATGTTGCTTATGTTGTTACAAATCTTTACAAGAAGTTTGATGATCAATTTATTGACCAAAATCCTGAAAAACCCAATTTATGCAAATGTTTGTTTTTGGACAGATTCTGTCCAAGTTAATGGGTCAACTTGCACAGGACATAACTTAAATTATCGAAATCGAGTGATTCTTTTTCCATAGTAAACTTCTATGTCTTAGCTTTAATTTGGCTACTTATATGCATTCTAAGACTTCCGTTTGGTCACCCAAAAACCTGCTGCAAGTTCAGTGTGCAGGGCTGTTAAAAAATCAGCTTTTTATCAATTTTTGCAACTTTGTTGAACATGATTCTTAGGTAATAATGAAGGGATTTTTGGATGAAAATTATGTGTATATATTTATATTAAGATCTGAAGGTGTTGGAAAGCAAACCTCAAGTTTTGACCGAGTTATGCAAAATATAAGACCAATTTTCCTGTTTTTCAAAACAGCTCAAAAGTTGAAATTTTATCAACTTTCAACGCGCATAACTTTCTCAATACTTAACATTTTGGGTTCATTCTTTTTTCAACACGTCCATAATATTGGAATGTTTATGCCTGTAAAATTTGAAAAGCTAACTCCAAATTTGGAGCAAATTATGCGTATCTACAACTGGTGTGTTAATGGCAACAAAGCTGATTTTTAGCCAACTTCACACGCGCATAACTCACTCAATACTTAACCTTTTGAGTTGATTCTTTTTGAAACATGTTCTAATATTATAAAATTTATGCCTGTAAAATTTGAGAAAACTATGCGTGTGGAGAAAACTATGTGTGTCACCAAATATGTGTTTTGTGTTTGACTTGTAAGCTTTGTGTTTATGCATGTTGACTTGGAATTGTGCATCTATGTTTTTATACAAGTTTAGGACTTGTGTTTAAGTGTTAG
>JBCNJP010011000.1:0-18921 GCA_039602395.1 Deinandra increscens subsp. villosa
AGAAGCAACCGAAGGGAGGCCGAACCTCAAGTTCGGCCCTCGCAAATTGGATCGCTTATATATATGTTTTGAAGGTTCGGAGCAGCATACATCACCTCCATAACCGTTTTACCCGAGATCGATTTCTAGAAGGAGAGTTTTTCATCTCGATTTTCAGAGAGATTTGAGTTTAGATCATTGATTAGGATCGTTCAACGAGTTCATATCATGTAATCTCTGATCAATTTGAGCTATAAACTGAGTTATATTTACGATTTTTTTTTCTTGAGTTCGGGGTAAGTTTCGGTCCAAATTCGGTGTACAAATCACTAGATCCGATGCTATATGAGTTTTCAACCTCTGTCATGGCATTCTTGAATTTCTTGTTGTGACTACTCTGCATCTTTTCTTCAATTAGCTTCCCCTAAACTTGAGAACGGTGTCTTTGGAAGCTTTACTTGAACAACCAACAAACCTCCCCTGAGCATAGGGTAAGTCCTTTTCCGGCTGGTTCTTCAACACGAACAGTAGCAACACTCATTGACATGACATCTCATCTAACCTGACATGCACAACATGGAACAAACACTAACCAGACGATGACTGGTTATCGGGTTAGCATTATTTAACCAAAAGCACTTTCCCCTTGAACCCGAGGACTCTTCACATTATCTCCCCCTGAGATTCTGAGGAGGTGACATACTTTCTAGCATAAAACCCATAAAACTTATTAAAACCTTTAAATTAACCTGGCCATGGTTGAAAAATAAACAATAAAAACTTAAGATGACTCAAAAGAAAAATAAAAATAAAACAAACATACCAAATTTCTAAACGAGAAGGTTTTATTTGGGATCAAACCGTATGAATCTGACTAAGGAACCCTTTTCAGCTTCTGTTACTCGACCACGTCCAGGTGATTGCCAATATACTGATCCACTTTAAACTCTAACCCTTTTCTTAATCAGGCTGTTTGTCACTTTATTATCTTTTATTGGTGCATTAATTATGAACAGCAAGTGGGTTTCAACAAATCCTAGGTACATGTTATTACACACTATCAAGCATATAAATTCCCTACCACATATTTTCACAACCTGAACCAGAAGTTTGAAACTGAGCTCGAGACTTGGTTGAGAAAAGAAAGAATAGATCAGATAGATTTTTGGGTATAATATACAAAGTCAACTGAATTTTTGAAACATTTTTAATAATGCTCTCATCAGTGACAAAGGCTGAGGGTTTTGGACTCTTGAGGGTCTCTTTTGATGTGCTCTTTGGCATCTTTTGGGTGTATATTATTTTTTTCAATTTTTTTTATTTATTTATTTATTTTTTTATTGATGATCTAGAAGCACGTATGTATGAACAACTCCAGGTCATTGCTCACGCAAAGCAGAGGAGAGCCTTACATACACGCGAAGCATCCCCAGGTCATTGCTCACGCAAAGCAGAGGGGACACCGACTTTTTGAGCTCAATTTCACACTCTTGGAGACAAGCGTGTGTATCGGGAACTTAAACATGCAGTCAAATAGAAATGCAATTAACCTAAGTGTTGTTACCCAACAAACTGCCATACGTTATCTTTAAATGTGTAACGCATACCTTTTCAGATTTAAGAGCCGAGCCTACCAGCATATCACCACGGATCATGTCTTTCACATCTGCCTTACACGTGTCAGCCATCTCCAAAACGGAAATTTATTTCACTTCCCGCCTTCTCAAGCACACAAACAAAAGATTAAAAATTAAAAAGCACAATTTTTGAGGGGTCAACTTTTTCATCTTTTCTATTCTTCCCCTTGCTTTTTGATTTTTTTAATAACAACACACATCTTTCTTTTTCTTTTGTTTTTGATTTTCTTTTAAATTACACTAACACACTATAAGACAAAATTGGCCAAGCTAACCTTCAAAGTTTATCATTTGAGATTTTTCCAGAAATGAGTTTTGTTTTATGCAGAACCATACCTTACAGCAATTTAGTCAAGAAACAACCAATTCAGACTGTGTTACCTTTTTCTGCTGATGTTTTCAGATTTACCTCTCACAAGGAGAACATACTCCCCATTAAGATCTGCATGTCATGAAGTGAAGAGATGCCTCCTTCCTGTGCCTGGAACAATCACTATCAGAAACAAAGAAATGTTAATGAAAGTCCTCCTTGACTGTTCCTGCACACATTGAGAGATTAGTTAGCCATAAGTACCCAGGCCATTGTTGTTCTGGGTATACCTGTAGAATCATTGAAAGTTATTTCTTTTAAGCACATTCTCTTTGAAAGATTGGGAATTGGGGTTGTGGGAACCTTTGTTTTGGGTTTCTTGCTTTTGTTGGGCATTGGAGTGGGCTTTGTAAGTTCATTAGAATTCACACGACCATCATTGGAAATGACATTCGTGGGCTGATGGTTCTCTTTCCCTTTACCCTGAACCCTTTTTGGTGGAATTTGATAGACGTTTGATTTATTATCTATAACTTCATCAAATTGTTTGGAGTGTTTTTTATACACCCCTTTAGGTAGGTAACACTGATTTACCACCTTTTTCACATTCCACCTCTCTTGATTATTTTCTAAAAGACCATCATGTTTGGGAACCCAAATAGGTTTTAAAGCAACAACAGATTTGTTAACATAATTATTCAATTTATGACCTTTGAAATCAGTTTTGGTTGGTTGTTGAGGTGACTTAGGCTTTTTGTCAACTTTCTGTACCTTTAGTTGCAGGGGTACAGACTTCTGCACCTTGGGGATTGAAGGTGCAGGCTTTTTGGTCACCTTATGTACCTTTGGTTGTGAAGGTACATGTCTCTGCACCTTAGGGTGTGAAGGTGCAGACTCTTTGGTCACTTTAGATACCTTTGAGCCTGTAGGTACCTTTGGCTGAGAATTTACCTTTCTGTGGCCAGGTTTGTGGTTTGTGCCACCATATGATTGCCCTTGGTAGTTTTGCAAATGAGTTTTAGGGTAGTAGGGTTCATATGGCCTATATAAACAATTTCTTGCCACATGTCCAGGATTCCCACACACGTGGCAGGACTGTTTCTTTGGGTATGCGGGAGCTTGGGAATATTTCTTCCCTGTGGATACCCAAGATGGTTTGGAATTTTTGTGGATCCACATAACTTTGCCATTGGGCCTAGTTGTTAGCACATACTCCCGCTGTACTGGCACAAATTGGTCATACACAGAATTTACCTCAGGATATGGGATAAAGTCATGTGGTCTGGCCTCATGCACATTCTGCACATTCTGCACATTACTAGTATTATCACAAACATTAGCACACACATTCAAACAATCATTCAAACCAACCAAATTGGCATCAGTAGGCTTAGGACCAGCAACCTGTGGTCCCTTACCCTTTCTCAAAATCCTAACTTTCCTCAAAGGTTTGGAAAGTTTAGGATCACAAACACCGAAATTAAAAGCACCACAAACAGAAGTTTTGTCAAAAACATCAGACTTAGCAAAGCTCAATTCAGACTCAGACTTATTTGACGCAAAAATTTCAGTTTTAAAGTCAGGAAACTTTTGACTCTCAATGCCAACACTTTCCCCCTTTGAACCTGCTTCTTTGTTTTCTGTATCTGCACAAGAAGTAGTAGGGTTAGAAACAGGGAGCAGTAATTTTAATAGGACATTCCGAAAGTCTTTTGTCAATGTCAGCTAAAGAATCTATTGTTCCCTTTGATGGTTCAGGTTCAGAAATCATCTCATGCATATATGGCATAGGCACAGTGTGAGATGAAGTTTCATCTTTGTTGTCATCCCCAAAACCCAGACCTGAATTCTGTTGAACATACTTCATCCTAACATCAGAGTTATAGAAAAGAGACCTTGCTTCCAGCATTTTTGATTGAATCTTATTATTAGAGTCTAATTTACTTTGAGATTTAGCCAGTTGATCTCTCAATTCTTCTACCTCTTTTGTTAGTTTTTCAACTTTTGTATTAGCAACTCTTAGCAGGACTCTAGTGTCACTCAATTGATTGTCAAGATTTTTGACATCTAACTTAGCAGCTTCATACTTTTCCCTATTTACCCTAGCTTGATCTTTAAAATTATTTGACTCTCTATTGGCACGTTCACAATTTAGGGATTCATAGTGAAATTTGCTTTCAAAATCTTTATAAGAATTGTACACATCTTGACAGTGAGAGCTAGAGCAAGTGCATACCTCTTTCTTACCTGTATTGGCTTCGGTGGTACCTTGTTGAAGTAGAGGCATGATTTTCTTTGAATCCTCTTCTAGTGCAATCCCTATAAAAGCGGCAAAATCACTATTCAAAGAATAGTGTCAAAAACTTAAAACTGAAAAACGGAGGCCTTCGGAGTGGAATTTGGAGGTCCAAATGAGCTCCCCTGGACGTTAGTCAGGGGTAATTCTGGGGCTCGTTCTCACGGACGTCGTGTTAAAATTTGAGCTTCTAACTCCAAACGAGGCCCAAGTTACGTCCGTTTTAGTGAAACAGTGCGAAAAAGTGTTTTTGCCGCAAAAAGGATTTGGACCGAAAAGTGGGTTTTCGGTCGGACAAGGGGTTTTCGATCGGACAGGGCTGATCGAAAAGTACTTTTCGATCGGATAGGAAAGTGGTCGAAAAGTGTGATTTACGATCGAAAAGGTTGGATCTGGATCGAAAAGTCTCGGAGGGGACTTTTCGATTGAGGAGAGCAGTGGATCGAAAAGTCACAGGGGACTTTCCGATCGAGATGGTGGATCGAGAAGTCACAGAGGGGACTTCTCGATTGATGAATGATTGATCGAAAAGTCGCTGAAGAGGACTTTCCGATCGAAAAACCTGATCGAGAAGTCACAAAGAGGGACTTCTCGATTAAAAGTAGCTGATCAAAAAGTCTCAAAATGGGACTTTTCGACTGAAACACGCCTGATCGAAAAGACACAGAGGGTCTTTCTCGATCACAGGAAAGCGACAGGAAAGGGTTTTCGACCAGAAAGCCTGATCGAAAAGTCTCACTTGGCTCGAAAAGTCTCTGATTCACGAACAAATGGTCTCGAAAGCTTCTGTTTTTGAGTTTAAACCTGCAAAAGACTTCTGAATCGTGCTAAATGCTGAAAATCACCACAAAAAACTCAAACTGTTAGTTGCCAAACACTTGAATCGGATATCGCGAGAGCCTCGAAACCTTGCGTTTCTTGGCTCTGATACCAATTGTAAGCCCCGAAAACGGTCCTCACGCGATATCTAATCTAATCAATCGACCGTGCGGAATCCGGTGTTGATAGAGTGATTCAAGAATGATTGAGTAATAATAGTAAATAAACGATTAACACAAGATGAAAACTCAAACCGGTTGTAGAAAGCTTGAATGCAATCGATTCCCACACACATTTAGGAATTCGAAATTCTCTAAGAGAGAATTTCGATTGACACCTTGACAAAATACAAAACCAACAACCCTAAATTAGTCACCCACATATTCCTTATATAGGGGAGGACATGCTTGGTCAACAAGCCAACTCCTAAAACCCTAATTAACACAAAATTCCCGTATTGGACCACATAAGCCCATAAAACTCCACCTAAACTCATTTTAAATGAGCCTAAACATGTCTAAATTGGCCCAATGACCCAATATACCCATAACCCAACTAATTTTCACCTATTCCATCATATAGGCCTTCAAAATAGTCCGCCAGGTGATGATTTAATACACAAGCCACAAATTATTCCCTTACAACCTTATTGGGACTCATTGGTCCCAACTGACCCTCGTTTCCCCTAAACACACCTTATTGGGACTCATTGGTCCTAAACACAACTTATTGGTTACATACACACCTTATTGGGCCATCATTGGTTCTAAACATGCTTATTGGTTATATACACACCTTATTGGGACTCATTGCTCCCAACTGACCCTCGTTTCCCCTAAACACACCTTATTGGGACTAATTGGTCCTAACACAATTATTGTTCATACAACCTTATTGGGCCATCATTGGTCCTAACACATGCTTATTGGTTACATACACACCTTATTGGGACTCATTGGTCCCAACTGACCCTCGTTTCCCCTAATACACACCTTATTGGGACTCATTGGTCCTAAACACAACTTATTGGTTACATACACACCTTATTGGGCCATCATTGGTCCTAAACATGCTTATTGGTTACATACACACCTTATTGGGACTCATTGGTCCCAACTGACCCTCGTTTCCCCTAAACACACCTTATTGGGACTCATTGGTCCTAGAACAAATTTATTGGTTACATACAAACCTTATTGGACCATCATTGGTCCTAAACACAACTTATTGGTTACATACACACCTTATTGGGACTCATTGATCCTAAACACAACTTATTGGTTACATACACACCTTATTGGGCGATCATTGGTCCTAAACACAACTTATTGGTTACATACACACCTTATTGGGACTCATTGGTCCCAACTGTCCCTCGTTTCCCCTAAACACACCTTATTGGGACCCATTGGTCCTAAACACAACTTATTGGTTACATACACACCTTATTGGGCCATCATTGGTCCTAAACATGCTTATTGGTTATATACACACCTTATTGGGACTCATTGGTCCCAACTGACCCTCGTTTCCCCTAAACACACCTTATTGGGACTCATTGGTCCTAAACACAACTTATTGGTTACATACAAACCTTATTGGGCCATCATTGGTCCTAAACACAACTTATTGGTTACATAAACACCTTATTGGGACTCATTGGTCCTAAACACAACTTATTGGTTACATACACACCTTATTGGGCCATCATTGGTCCTAAACACAACTTATTGGTTACATACACACCTTATTGGGACTCATTGGTCCCAACTGACCCTCGTTTCCCCTAAACACACCTTATTGGGACTCATTGGTCCTAAACACAACTTATTGGTTACATACACACCTTATTGGGCCATCATTGGTCCTAAACACAACTTATTGGTTACATACACACCTTATTGGGACTCATTGGTCCCAACTGACCCTCGTTTCCCCTAAACACACCTTATTGGGACTCATTGGTCCTAAACACAACTTATTGGTTACATACACACCTTATTGGGCCATCATTGGTCACTAACACACGCTTATTGGGCCAGCATTGGTCATAAACATGCTTATTTGTTACATACACACCTTATTGGGACTCATTGGTCCCAACTGACCCTCGTTTCCCCTAAACACACCTTATTGGGACTCATTGGTCCTAAACACAACTTATTGGTTACATACACACCTTATTGGGCCATCATTGGTCCTAAACACAGCTTATTGGTTACATACACACCTTATTGGGACTCATTGGTCCCAACCGACCCTCGTTTCCCCTAAACACACCTTATTGGGACTCATTGGTCCTAGACACAACTTATTGGTTACATACAACACCTTATTGGGCCATCATTGGTCCTAAACACAACTTATTGGTTACATACACACCTTATTGGGACCATCATTGGTCCTAAACACAACTTATTGGTTACATACACACCTTATTGGGCCAACATTGGTCCTAAACACAACTTATTGGTTACATACACACCTTATTGGGACTCATTGGTCCCAACTGACCCTCGTTTCCCCTAAACACACCTTATTGGGACATCATTGGTCCTAAACACAACTTATTGGTTACATACACACCTTATTGGGCCATCATTGGTCCTAAACATACTTATTGGTTACATACACACCCTTACTGGGACTCATTGGTCCCAACTGACCCTCGTTTCCCCTAAACACACCTTATTGGGACTCATTGGTCCTAGACACAACTTATTGGTTACATACAAACCTTATTGGGCCATCATTGGTCCTAAACACAACTTATTGGTTACATACACACCTTATTGGGACCATCACTGGTCCTAAACAATAGACTTATTTGGTTACATACACACCTTATTGGGCCATCATTGGTCCTAAACACAACTTATTGGTTACATACACACCTTATTGGGACTCATTGGTCCCAACTGACCCTCGTTTCCCCTAAACACACCTTATTGGGACTCATTGGTCCTAAACACAACTTATTGGTTACATACACACCTTATTGGGCCATCATTGGTCCTAAACACAACTTATTGGTTACATACACACCTTATTGGGACTCATTGGTCCCAACTGACCCTCGTTTCCCCTAAACACACCTTATTGGGACTCATTGGTCCTAAACACAACTTATTGGTTACATACACACCTTATTGGGCCATCATTGGTCCTAACACATGCTTATTGGTTACATACACACCTTATTGGGACTCATTGGTCCCAACTGACCCTCGTTTCCCCTAAACACACCTTATTGGGACTCATTGGTCCTAAACACAACTTATTGGTTACATACACACCTTATTGGGCCATCATT
This sequence comes from Deinandra increscens subsp. villosa, assembly GCA_039602395.1. NCBI lineage: Eukaryota > Viridiplantae > Streptophyta > Magnoliopsida > Asterales > Asteraceae > Deinandra > Deinandra increscens. The sequence continues at coordinate 8,355 of JBCNJP010011000.1, forward strand.
GGTCCTAAACATAGCTTATTGGTTACATACACACCTTATTGGGACTCATTAGTCCCAACTGACCCTCGTTTCCCCTAAACACACCTTATTGGGACTCATTGGTCCTAGACACAACTTATTGGTTACATACAACACCTTATTGGGCCATCATTGGTCCTAAACACAACTTATTGGTTACATACACACCTTATTGGGACTCATTGGTCCTAAACACAACCTATTGGTTACGTACACACCTTATTGAGCCATCATTGGTCCTAAACACAGCTTATTGGTTACATACACACCTTATTGGGACTCATTGGTCCCAACTGACCCTCGTTTCCCCTAAACACACCTTATTGGGACATCATTGGTCCTAAACACAACTTATTGGTTACATACACACCTTATTGGGCCATCATTGGTCCTAAACATAACTTATTGGTTACATACACACCTTATTGGGACTCATTGGTCCCAACTGACCCTCGTTTCCCCTAAACACACCTTATTGGGACATCATTGGTCCTAGACACAACTTATTGGTTACATACAAACCTTATTGGGCCATCATTGGTCCTAAACACAACTTATTGGTTACATACACACCTTATTGGGACTCATTGGTCCTAAACACAATCTTATCGGTTACATACACACCTTATTGGGCCATCATTGGTCCTAAACACAACTTATTGGTTACATACACACCTTATTGGGCCATCATTGGTCCTAAACATGCTTATTGGTTATATACACACCTTATTGGGACTCATTGGTCCCAACTGACCCTCGTTTCCCCTAAACACACCTTATTGGGACATCATTGGTCCTAAACACAACTTATTGGTTACATACACACCTTATTGGGCCATCATTGGTCCTAAACACAACTTATTGGTTACATACACACCTTATTGGGCCATCATTGGTCCTAAACACAACTTATTGGTTACATACACACCTTATTGGGCCATCATTGGTCCTAAACATGACTTATTGGTTACATACACACCTTATTGGGACTCATTGGTCCTAAACACAACTTATTGGTTACATACACACCTTATTGGGCCATCATTGGTTCTAACTACACATCTTATTGGCTTACATACACACCTTATTGGGCCATCATTGGTTCTAAACACAACTTATTGGTTACATACACACCTTATTGGGCCATCATTGGTCCTAAACATGCTTATTGGTTACATACACACCTTATTGGGACTCATTGGTCCCAACTGACCCTCGTTTCCCCTAAACACACCTTATTGGGACTCATTGGTCCTAAACACAACTTATTGGTTACATACACACCTTATTGGGCCATCATTGGTCCTAAACACAACTTATTGGTTACATACACACCTTATTGGGACTCATTGGTCCCAACTGACCCTCGTTTCCCTAAACACACCTTATTGGGACTCATTGGCTAAACACCCATTGACTCATTGGTCCTAAACACAACTTATTGGTTACATACACACCTTATTGGGCCATCATTGGTTCTAAACACAACTTATTGGTTACATACACACCTTATTGGGACTCATTGGTCCTAAACACATCAAATTGACCCATTTGACCCCAAATTGACCCATTATTTAATTTTTATCTTAATTCTTTAAGATATAATTTATTTAGAATTATAATTCCCCAAAATTTAAGGTTTTTGTAGATCCGTTCTGTTTTTTGTGTTTAGGGTTTTTGTTTAACGAAATGGAGATTGTGCGAACAGATTACATTTTTTACCTAAAATTATGCATCAGTTGTTGATCGGATTGCAATTGTTGATCGTCTCTGTTTTCGAGGATTGGGGTTTTTGTTTAACGGAATGGAGATTGTGCGAACAGATTACCTTTTTTTACCTAAAATTATGCATCAGTTGTTGATCGGATTGCAATTGTTGATCGTCTCTGTTTTCGAGGATTAGGGTTTTTGTTTAACAGATTGATTTCATAAACAAAAATAGACAAACAAGTATATAACAAAAAGTGGATTTCATACTACTGATTCCAATTCCATACACAAAATTGTTTCCAAATTTACATGTTCATTCCTAAAAAAAACAAAAAACAGAGCAGTTGCGGGTTGAGGTTCACGGGAACCTAGATTCCATCTCCTCCATCAACTCCAAATGCCTACTCATAGCTTCTTGCCTCTGTTGAACCAACATTTGAAGCCTGGCATTGGAGACGTGTATCTCTTCCACCAGAAAAGTTGCCATCTGGTATCTTGATGGACTTGGTGGCTCTGTAAGTATTTGGTTGAGCAGGGCCAACCCGTCTAAGATACTCTGTCTCTCTGCCCCGATAATCACCCCGTACCGGTCCAGGGTAGCAACAATCTTTATCTGCAAATAATGTTCAACTAATTCTTTCAAGTTTGCCATTTTGAGAAGGATTTGAGGGTTTTGAGAAAGGGTTTGATAAGGATTTTGAGAAAAGGCTTGATAAGGATTTTGAGAAGGGTTTGATAATGGAGGTGAGAAGTTTCTGATTACTGATCAGGTGGTATGGTTATATGTGCAAATCACTTGAGTATGCCTAAGCTCAGATGTCTAATCACTATAGTATACCAAAGGTCTTATTTTATTGAACATTGCACATTATAATTGTTGGAATTTTGGTTTTCCTACAAAAATTACTTTCACACGTTCTCCAAGTTAAACTGAAATTTCTACACGATATCAAAAAACCACTAAAATTTTAATCACACGATCTGAAATTATCCGAAATTACTTTCACACGATCTTAAAAATCAAATTAACAAGTCAAAATTAAACGAAGAAAGTCAAAATTACCCACTGAGTTCTCTTTGCATATCCTGTTGAATGTTTTGATTTTCTGGTAATCAAATTAACAAGTCAAAATTAAATGAAGAAAGTCAAAATTACCCACTAAGTTCTCTTTGCATATCCTGTTGAATTTTTTGATTTTCTGGTAATCAAATTAACAAGTCAAAATTAAACGAAGAAAGTCAAAATTACCCACTGAGTTCATGAGGATTGAGAGAAGATGAACTAGAGTTCTTCAGGATTATAAAGAGTTATTCAGTAATAGAACCGGATGAACTAGAGTTCTTCAGGATCAAGAGTAATTATTCAGTAATAGAACAGGATGAACTAGAGCTCTTCAGGATGAACCGGATAAACTAGAGTTCTTCAGGATGAACTATATATACTATAAATAACCAAAGTTGTTATTTCTGTTCGTAGTCTATTGGATATTCCCATGTATTTAAACCCATTATCTAGTGAATTAAAATCATTCTGGTTGAATACAATTCTTTATACACTAATATTTAGTCACACAACCTAATATATATATGTAGAAGACAATAACCGGATCAACTAGAATTCTTCAGGAAGAAGAGTCAAAAGACACATCGGATGCATAACACATAAACAATTAATTACATATATAATCCAAAAGATGTGATATCAGTTAATTAATTACAAATATATATAATAAAAAAACAACATAAACTTATTGGTTATATACACACCTTATTCTTAAAATATTAATGTTTTAGAGAAGAAGAACAAAACAAACAACGGAAAAGTGAAATTAGCCGTTACTAGGTACATCACCTGTTTGTGTTTTTAAAATATGATTCTAACTTGGCCCGCTAAATTCTAAAAGAGGCGGGATAAATTAATGAGCGAATTCAATTGAAAATTTCACATATCACTCTCGATTTCCCCAATTCCCCGCTCCCCATTTCTCCATTGCTCATTAATCGACAGAATTTTCCCTCCGTCATATTACGTCTCCAATAAAAAGGTTCACAGTAAAGATTATTGAAAAGGGTTTTCAGTATTAGCAAAACAATCGTTTTTAATAATCTTTGTTGTTGTATCTGTTAGCAAAACAAACATGGATAAGTCTTGGATGCTAACCAGTAGAACCACGAAATCATATGCCGATGGAGTTAAATCATTCTTAAAGTTTGTAGTTACAAGTTTGAAAAAGATGGAAATTCCATGTCCCTGTGTTAATTGTCTAAACCATTACTCTTATCATGTTGATGATGTAGATTATCATTTGTTTTCAAAGGGATTTGATCTGACTTATACAACGTGGACTAAACACGGAGAGGAACACGAGCCCGCAGGAGATGAGCTTCACAAGGAATCATCTTTTGATTCCGGAATGCCATTCGATGCATCCGAAACGATAGAAATGGTCAGAGCTACTGAAGAAAATTTCACTAAGGACCATGAGAAGTTTCAAGAACGACTCATGGATGCTGAGAAGCCCCTGTATGAAGGATGTCATACCTTCACAAAGTTATCTGCCTTGGTTCAACTACTGAACTTGAAGACTAAGCATGGAGGATCAGATAAGTTTTTTAATGAACTTTTAGTTTTGCTGAAACAGATGCTACCTGAAGGTAATGAGATTGTGAAAAATACATATGAGGCCAAGAAGATTTTGAAGTCAATGGGTGCAGGGTACACCAAGATACATGTGTGTATCAATGATTGTATTCTTTACAGGAAGGAGAACAAGGACCTAACTGTATGTCCAACTTGTGGTGAGTCCAGGTGGAAGGTGGATGAGAGGACTAAGAAACTATACGACAATACTCCTGCAAAGGTAATGTGGTATTTCCCCATCATTCCAAGATTGAAACGACTGTTTCAAGTGAAAACCACAGCGGAAGATCTAAGATGGCATGCCACCAGTTCCAAAATACCCGGTGTGTTACGCCACCCATCCGATTCACCGGCATGGAAATGCCATAGATGACAGATATCCCGAAATCGCTGACGATCCTAGAAGTCTTCGTCTTGGCATTTCAACTGATGGGGTCGACGTGAATAGAGGGAACATAAATCACAGTGTGTGGCCGGTTCTATCTGTCATTTACAACCTTCCACCATGGTTGTGTATGAAAAGAAAGTTCATCATGCTTTCGTTATTAATATCGGGAGCGCCTGGAAACGATATTGATGTGTTTTTGGAACCATTAATTGATGACTTAGAGCTGTTATTTGAGGCAGGTGTGGAAACATATGATGCGTATGCGCAAGAACAGTTTACTATGCGTGCAGTTGTTTTATGGACGATTAATGATTACCCTGCACTTGGTACACTTTGTGGTTGCCCGTACAGTGGATTCCATGGTTGTGTGGTATGTCGGGAACAAACTAAATGCATTAGGCTTCCTTTCTCAGCCAAGCAGTGTTATGCTGGTCACAGAAGATATCTACCATATACGCATGCCTTCCGAAAGCAAACAGAGGCCTTCGATGGTAAACAAGAGTTGAAAGATGTTGCAGTTCCTATGACCGGGGAACAGATATACAACGAAGTTCAACATATCAGGAACAAATGGGGAAAGGGATTAAGGTGTACTGATTCAGAAATCCCAGAGACCTCAACCGGAAGAGGGGGGAAGATTGACAAGAGAAAAAGAAAGAACAAAGAGAAGCCACCATATTGGAAGAAATTCAATATATGGTTTCGAAGACTTAGATATTGGAGGCATAATAGTGTCCAACATTGCATTGATTTCATGCATATTGAAAAGAATGTGGCTGAGAGTCTTGTTGGAACTCTGCTCAACCTTCCCGGAAAGACAAAGGATGGACTGAATGCTAGAAAGGATCTGAACTTTTTGGGGTTAAGACCAGAGTTGCAGCCTAAACAGAACAAGAACAACATAGTACTTCCTGCAGCGTGTTACACGTTACAAAAAGATGAAAAGGAAAAGTTTTGTGACACGTTGTATAACTTGAAGGTTCCACAAGGCTATTGTTCTAACTTTTCTAGTTTGGTTAGTCTAAAGGACAAGAAACTTGTGGGGCTCAAGTCACATGACTATCATATGCTGATGCAACAGTTTCTGCCAATTGCAATTCGGTCAGTCATGCCTGAACCGACAAGATATGCTATTATCAGGCTCTGTTTTTTTTCAAATCAATATGCAGCAAAGAGATCAACGTCGAAGAACTAGATAAATTGCAAGCAGATCTTTGTGTCACACTATGCCTGCTTGAGAAATATTTCCCGCCATCATTTTTTGATGTTATGCTTCATTTGACGGTGCACCTTACTAGGGAGGTAAAATTATGTGGCCCAATATGCTTTCGATGGATGTATCCATTTGAAAGGTGTATGAAGGTAATTAAGGGCCACGTGAGAAACAAAACTTATCCAGAAGGGTGCATTGCTGAGGAGAACATTGTAGAAGAAACGATTGAGTTTCTCAGCGAATACCAAAAAAACATGACAACTATTGGTGTTCCAACTAAAAAGCATAGCAGTGCGGATGGAAGTCCTGGGTCAGCTGGTAGATCAGTTGAAGTCTCTCCAGAGCTCCTATCGAAAGCGCATTTATTTGTGTTGCTAAATACGCCTGAAATTGAGCATTATATCGAGTAAGTAATTTAGATTATTAACCTTTTTTGATCTGTTTAATTAATTATAAACTTTTATAGATAACTTCAATTCATGTAATTGCAGAGAACACATGAAATTTTTGGAAAAGGAACATCCTGGTAGTAGACTAAATGAGCTGACTAAGAAGCAGAGCACAACATTTGGAAAATGGTTACGCAACAAGGTCAGCTAAATTTGCTTATTGTTTTAATTCCGGATGAACTGTAACTTTCCTGAACAACTGACCTGAGTTGTCCGGAACAACTCTATTTTCTATCCGGATGAACTATAACCTTCCTGGTGAACTGAAACTATTTTCTTATAGTTTTAATTCCGGATGAACTGTAACTTTCCGGAACAACTAACCTGAGTTGTCCGGAACAACTCTATTTTCTATCCGGATGAACTATAACCTTCCTGGTGAACTGAAACTATTTTCTTATAGTTTTAATTCCGGATGAACTGTAACTTTCCGGAACAACTGACCTGAGTTGTCCGGAACAACTCTATTTTCTATCCGGATGAACTATAACCTTCCTGGTGAACTGAAACTATTTTCTTATAGTTTTAATTCCGGATGAACTGTAACTTTCCGGAACAACTGACCTGAGTTGTCCGGAACAACTTTATTTTATTTTTGGAAGAACTATAACCTTCCTATTCCTAATGAACTCTCCTGATGAACCTACTATGAATTTCAGGTTGAAAAGGAGATGGCGGAGTCCCCAGAAACTATATCAGAGACCGTTAGGTGGATTTCACATGGTCCGCACAGAAGCGTGAGGAAATATGAAGTATATGACATCAATGGCTATTCATTTCGTACAAAATCTCGAGACGGTAGGGTTTACCAGAACAGCGGGGTTGGTGTAGAGGTAAATGACATGCACATCTCTAACGAGGTATTAACCTATGGACAAAAACCTTACTATGGGGTTTTAAAAGAGATATGGCTACTAGAATACCATATTAAAAGCATCCCTCTATTTATGTGCGACTGGGTTGAGAATACACAGGGGGTCAAAAAAGATAGTCTTGGTTACACTTTGGTCAACCTTAAAAGACTAGGTCACAAGGAGGACCCGTTCATTTTCGCGTCACAAGCACAACAGTTGTTTTACGTCAAAGACCAGCTGGATAAAAAACTGCATATTGTCTTTATGACACCTCCCAGAAATTACAGAGATTATTATGAAGACGATGCCAATGAAGAATTTAGTACGGTAGTTTTTCCTCACAACGATAATGTATTGCCACCCGTAGATACATGTGACAATGTTTACCATAGAGCTGACTGTACTGGAATGATATTACGTAAAACCGATTAATTGATCATTGTAATGTTTTTGAATCTTAGCAAATTACAGTATCAACAATATTTGGTTTTTTTCTTTATGTATTCTGGAATATTATGGATCTTAATTTTGAGTCAAGTGTTTCCTTTTTTTGATTGTGCCTGCAGGTCTCCTCTCTTTGACCAAACCAGAGTCAATAAAAGTCAAAAATAAACAAACAAAATCAACTGCTGCTTTAACAAACACAATTACATACATAATCCAAAGGGTATGATTCCATTAATACATTGATCTATAAAATTACAACTGAAAAACTACTAACTTAAAAGGGAGAAGAAGCGGCTGAAGAAAAATCCCTCTTTGCTTTCTCACATGCACTTGCTTCTGATCAAGTGAAAAGAGAGAACAAGTCCTCTTTGCTTTCTCACATGCACTTGCTTCTGATCAACTGAAAATGGTGAAGAAGTGGCTGAAGAAATATCGGGTTCATGGGGCCAAAAGGGAGAGAAGCACCTGAAGAATACAAGTGCTGCAAACCTCAACATGTGCCCTTACTGCTGACTGTTATAAAATTACACAATAACTTAAAATCTGCTCTCAGTAAAGCATTTGTATGAACCATTAGAGACTCCTCGTCTCCATGGTTTCCACAATAACTTAAAATCTTCTCGCAGGAGATACAGAGTGCAATCTTTCCCTGCACAAGAAAAAATTACCAAATCTGAGACGAAAATTTCAATCGAATTTCAGTGGTGAAGATGATAACTTACCGTTTTCCACATACGGATGACGCCAATTCCACATTTTTTGCCGGCGATGATGGACGAAAAACAGAGAGAGAAAGACTGGGAGAAAAGGGGCATGGTGGAGATGATGATGAAAACTGATACAGAGATAATTAAGTATATATCGATACTCGAGGGGCGTGGTAGATGGAGATTTGAAAGATAAAGTAAATGAAAAAGTAAATGAAATAGTAATGATTACAAGCGCCGTACACTGTTGGTATTCTTTTAGCCACCTAAAATTAATATACCGTGACCATTTGTCATAATTTGTCACGCAACCAATGTTTAATATGAGTGGCCATATCACAAGATAATCAAACATGATAAACATATATAACCATCATATATTCAATTATAACTACTAATATCATAACTAAATAAACATATAAAATATTGTTCTTAATTTGTTCATAAACATATACATCAATTAATTAATAATCCGGATCACTGCAATCTTCGGATATGTATCCTGAACTTGCATCGTCATCATCATGATCATCATCATCATCTTCTTCATCTTCTTCATCTTCTTGATCATCTCTTCTTCATCTTCTTCATCTTCTTCGGATTCAAATTCATTGAATTTTGTATCAAGGACACGGAATAATTTCGTTGCCTCAACAGAGTAGGCAAAACAATCAGGAATCTTCTGCGCATGGAGTTGCCTCAGGATGTTCTCATCGTTGTTTTTAATCACAGATTTGTGGGACTTGAAGGATCTTCTTCTCCTGTTACTGTAAACCAAAAAAATACGATTATTCTTCACATACCAGTAATTAAGGGAGCGTTGATTATCGGCCATTTGATACCAGAATTGGTGTAAACGAATTGGTGTAGAGAATTTGAGATCAAGAAAGGGATGGCGGTAAAGGAAAATAACAATGATGATGATATATAGGGTAGCAGATTTTAACCCGCTCGAATTGGTAAAATTGAAAAAAGCGCGTTGTTTTAGAGGGAAACAAATCGTCTCTTTTTCGCCACGCGTTTAATATTTTACCGTGACCATAAAATAGATTTTTGTCACTCACAACCTACCATTTAGTCACGGTTAATATATGTGGCCATAGGTAATAGATTTTTGTCACTCACAACCTACTATTTAGTCACACAACCTAATAACAGTGGCCATATGTACTAGCTTTTAGCCACATAACTAAGTAAAAAGCGTGGCCATTGCTCACATTTAGCCACGCATAATATATACTTAATAGTTTTGTTTTCTTTTAATTTACTAAGTAATAAAATCTACTCTTCCGTCACACAACATTATTTAAGCGTGGCCATACATTCCTTTTTGGTCACACGAATAAAAAATCATAAAAATTCCGTGGCCGTTTGGTGCATTTCGCCACTCTTTTTTAAGTGTGACAAATAAGTGCCACATGTTTTTGTAAAACAGTGGCTAAAGCCACTGCACCTGATTGTTGTTGTCACATAAACAAAAAAAATACGTGGCTAAAAGGGTCCAAAGGCTATATATTTGGCCACGGGTACAAAATATGTGTGGCTAAAACTAGTGTTTCTTACCTTTGGCCATGTTTTTTTTCAAAACAGTGGCTATGCGTTATCAAAAAAACCGTGGCCAAAGCCACTTTTTGACGTAGTGATATAAACGAACCCAAGTTACAAAAATTACTAAACAAGTCCCTCAAGGTTAAAAGTAGGGTAACAAACTCTAACGGAGCTCACAAAGGATGACTTTAACGATGGACATACGTGCGTTACCAAAATACCGTTAACGTATATGTTTATAAAAACATACTCTCTAATTCGTCACATTAAATCATGAATATAAATTCATAAATATATACTTATGAGTTCTCATAAAATGATTGACATGAAATCATAACGATGCATGTAAACTCTCATAAAATAATGGAAACGCTAGGTGTAACCACGTGACACGTTGTCACATAAAATAGTAGAATATAAGGTGTATCCTTATATATATTTTCCACATAAAATCATAAGTATAATTATCATATAAAATGACAAAGTGTTCACATATATAGAATCTTAGAATATGATTTATATGAAATCATAGAATATAAAAAAACGTGTCACACCCCCAAAATAACCACTAACGGAGTTTATACCGTTAAGG
>JBCNJP010011002.1:0-18912 GCA_039602395.1 Deinandra increscens subsp. villosa
GTCTTTGCTCCTGTTTCTAACAATACTGAATATTCTACCTGTTGTGCAGATAAAGGTAATAAAGACGCAAGAGTAACGGATCAAAAGGAGTGTCTTAAGAGTTCAAAGACTTTAAATTATAATGCTTTTTATAAAAACTTTGACTGGGAAAAATTTGAATCATCTGTTGAGTCCGTGTCAAAAACTTCTGAGTCTATTTTGTTTGATAAAACTTCTGTGTGTGATGCTTTTGACTTTGGTAAATGTGATGCAAAGCCGGTGAAACCTTTAAGAACGGTTAAAATCTTAAGAAGATGTAAGGGACCACAGGTTGCTGGTTCCAAACCCACCAAGTGATGGTGTGTTTAGTGTGAAAAATTGTGAAGTTAAAAATGATGTTGTTGTGAAAAATGTGCAGAAAGTACGGGACGCTAAACCTCATGATTTCATCCCATACCCAGAAGTCAATTCTGCATATAACCAATACAGACCGATACTAGCGGGAGTACATTTTGACTACCAAGCCAAAAGGTCAAACGCATTGGATTCATAAAAACTGTTCAAAACCCTCTTGGCAATCCACTGGGCGAAACCAACCACAGGCTCCCGCGTATCCCAAGAAGCAATCTTGTCATGTGTGTGGAAAGCCTAGACATGTGGCAAGAAATTGCTTGCACAGCATGAGCCCTATTATCCTAAGAGGGTCCATCATAAGCCTGTCCCAAAGGGCCAAACACATGTTGGCCCAGAACAAAAGTCTGCACCTTCAAACCCCAAGGTGCATAAGCATGTACCTCAACAACCACATGTACACAAAGTGAATCAAAAGCCCAAGTCACCTAAACAGCAAACAAAAACTGATGTCAAAGCAGCTAACGTGAGTCACTCTTTTCATAAATCAGTGAACTTTTCTAGGTCTCACAGTCCTCTTAAACCTGCCTGGATTCCAAAACCTGGTGGATGTTCAAAATCTGTCTCAAAACAGGCCAGTTTTCCTAAGCCGCCCATCCATCCAAAACCAGTTGGTTTGTCAAAATCAACTGCCTGGCGGAAGGATGACAGGTGGAATGTGCCAAAGGTGGTAAACCTGTCTTTTAAGCCTACTGGAGTGTATAAAAAGCACTCCAAACATTTTCAAGAGGTAAAATTTGAAAATAAAAATGATAATTAAAATCTACCGAAAGGTCCTCAGGTACTTGGGAAAGAGAATCACCAGCCTAGAAAGGTCAACAACAAAGACATACCCAGTCCAACCAAAAGTAGCCCAACTTTACCCAGACCCATTAAGGCCTGGGTACCCAAGACTAATGATCTCCTTTGAATGCAAGAACAGCCAAGGAGGACTGTTAACAACCTTTGGTATGTTGACAGTGGTTGTTCCAGGCATATGACGGGCGACATATCTCTGCTACAAGACTTAGGGAAATTTGATGGAGGATATGTGTTGTTCGTAGGAGGAGTAGGAGGTTACATCAGTCAGAAAGGCACAGTCAGAAATGGATGTCTCAGCTTTCATGACGTCAATTATGTAGAGCAACTAAAGCACAGTCTTTTAAGTGTGTCACAAATTTGTGATCGGGAGTATCCAATGCTTTTCAACAACAAAGAATGCTTAATTCTCAAACCTGGATACTCCATCCCTGATGATTGGGTGTTGATGAGAACACCAAGATATGGCAACTCATATGTCCTCAACATGCAAAAACCACCTACAACTGAGGTGGCATGCCTTCTCATCAAAGACAGCTGAGAACCATGCTCAGTTGTGGCATAGACGCTTGGGCCACACGAATTTGAAAATTCTGAACCGCCTTGCAAGAGGAGGACTTGTCAAAGACCTTCCCATTAAAGAGTTATGTGGTAAAGGAGAAATGTGTGGCATGTGCTAAGGGGAGGCAGCACAAACGTCCACACAAGCCAAAGATGTTCAACAGAATCTCCTCAGTGTTGGAACTGCTTCACATGGACCTCTTCGGTCCAGTTAGTATGTTAAGTCTTAATCGTTGTGCTTTCTGGTCTAGTTATTACTGATGATTTTTCACGTTTCACTTGGGTGTTTTTCTTGCACAAGAAAAGTGATGTTGCAGAGGTGTTGAAGGCCTTTATCAATCTCATTGAAAACAAGCTGAACCTGAAAGTGAAGTCAATCAGAAGCGACAACAGGACAGAATTCAAGAATCAAGTTATTGATGAGTTCTGCGCAGAAAAGGGAATCGAGCATCAGTACAGTGCACCATATACTCCGCAGCAAAATGGAGTGGCAGAACGACGCAACAGAAACTTTAATTGAAGCCGCTCGCACGATGCTGTGCGATTCCAAATTGCCCACAATGTTCTGGGCAGAAGCAGTCAACACAGCCTGCTATGTACAAAATAGGGTTCTTATAAACAAGGGACATCAGAAGACTCCTTACGAGTTGATCTATCATGACAAGCCCAAAATTGGGCATCTTCGGGCGTTTGGATGCCTTTGCACTGTTTTAGTTAATAATGATTTGCCAAAATTTGCTGCTAAATCTGATGAGTGCTATTTTGTAGGTTATTCTGCCAGCTCGGCTTACAGGGTCTTCAACAAAACAACTGGTAAAGTGATGGAGTCTACCTATGTAGACTGGCTCTGAAGAAAACCCCTCGGATGGTGGAGTGGGTCCAGCACAAGCATTTGACTACAACCAATTCTTTCTCCCATTTAGATTGGATCCAGTCATTGTAGAAGAATTATTTGACGATACAATCTTAGGACCGTCAATTGCCCATACCATCTCAAAATCCCCAGCTCCTGCCACCTACACGGATACCAAGCCGGTGACAAAAACAAATGAAGTTAGAGATGAGGAAGAGTCAGATAAAGACCCAGGCACAGGAGCTGTTCAAACACAGGAAGCTAAGGCAGAGGCAGAAACTGAGATTAATGAAGAACCCGTACAGGCTAACCTACCTCCAGAAATCCCGGTACAAGCAGTTGGTGAAACAAGAATTCATAAATATCATCCCCTGGAGAACATCATAGGTCCTTTAGCATCTGGGGTGATAACAAGAAGTAAATCGGGTGACATCAACCACTGCATGTATTCATGCTTTATATCTCAAATTGAGCCACCAAACATCACAATGGCTTTACAAGATCCTAGCTGGGTGGAAGCTATGCACGAAGACTTGAACCAATTCTCAAAGCTTCAAGTATGGAGGTTAGTGGAGAAGCCTGCCGATAAGAAGGTCATTACAACTCGGTGGCTTTACAAGAATAAGAAGGATGACAATGGAATTATTGTAAGAAATAAAGCAAGGCTGGTCGTCCAGGGGCACAAGCAGATTGCAGGAATTGACTATGATGAAGTGTATGCACCAGTTGCCCGGCTGCAAGCAATCAGAGTTTTTCTGGCATATGCCTCCTACATGAACTGTAGGATCGAAAAGGTTCTAAACACGATATCTATAAATTATCTAGTGTGCGGAATCCACTACACTAATGATTCAAGACTATAAAGATGAAGAAATCAGAGATGAATACGATAAGCATAATAAATAAATATTACCAATCGATTAAACCTTCAACACATGCACACGAATCAGTGATTCGTCTCGTACACGGATGAGAGAACACGAGTTCTCTGTTGCACCAGTAAGCCTCACGAAATTCCTCTCTAGAATGGCCAACTCTAAACACGGAGGCTTATGTGTGTTTATATAGACACACACATAAGCCTACATGGGCCTATTTCATCCCAAGCCCAAACCCAATCATAATTACACATAATGAATTACAAGCCCACTAGTAATAAGTCTAGCCTCAAACTATTTAATATTACAAGCCTCATATTTCTAGCCTCTACAATCTTCCCTTAGGCTTGTGATATTAAATGACTTTGACTTTCAGTCTTCAGCTGGGTAATCTTCCTTTTGGCTTGAGCTTGTGTTGGTGAAGATCCATCCTTTGACAATCTTCATTGGGCAGCAACGAGAGACTTCTGGGAGCTTTCTCTCAATCAGCACCAGCTTGGACTTCAAATGACGAACAAGTAAAGAGAGGAGGATTCTCATGCACTTGCTTCTTAATATATGAAACTTTGGTCCTTGCCGAATCAACGGTAACTGTTTACTAGTACATATGCATTCAGATGACAATGTTGCGGACATGTTTACTAAACCCCTCCCTACTGCAAATTTTGGAATGTGTCTCAAAGGCCTCAGAATGATAGCCTTTGATGAGTAGTCTGACAACCTCTATCTGTATGCTTTTATTCAAAAAAAATTATTAAAAAATTCCAAAAAATAGTGTGTTTCTTTCTGCGTGTGTGTTGAAAAAAATCTAAAAGCAAGGGGAAGATATAAAATAAACGTCTTGATGTTTCCTCTAATTTTGTGTGCTTTTAAATTTTTTTACTGGTTTTGTTGACCATGTTGGGAAGTGATATAAATTTCCAGATTTTTGCTGACTGACACGTGTAAGTTGGATGTGAAAAGCAGTGATTTACGGTTGATATGCTTGGTAGGCTCTACTATCAATCAATCAAAAGGTATGGTTTGTCTCAACACTTAAAGATAACATATGATGCTTGATAGGAAACACACACTCAGGTTAGTACAACGTCTATTTGACTGTGTACCAGGAATCCTGAGACACACGCCCAATTCTGAGTTCTTTGGCGTTATGCTAAAAAATCCCATCCCCTCTGCTTTGCGAAAGCAATGACCTAGGGATGTAGTACGCGAGTCAGGCCTCCTCTGTTCTGCGGTAGCAGAGACCTGGAGTCTCCTTGATCCACATACATCTAAGATCACATTGTAAAGATATAATAAACCCAAAAGATGCCTTTATGCACAATCAAAAGAGACCCTCTAGAGTCCAAAACCCCCAACCTTTGTCACTGATGAGAGCATTTGAAATGTTTCAAAAATCAGTTGACTTGTATATTATCCCCAAAAAATCTCCGTGATCTATTCTTTCTTTTCTCAACTTAGTCTGGAGCATGATGTTAGGCTTAAGGAAATGTGTCGTGAAAAATGTTGTATGGAAACCAGGTATACTTGATAGATGTTCATAAATAATAAACCCTAAAAGATAAAATACGTGATAAAACTGCCTCAGTAAGCGTAAGTGGCACGAGTTTAAGTTAGACCAAAATACCGGCAATCACCTGAACACGCGAAGTAACATAAGCTGAAAAGGGTTCCTCAGTCACAAAGTATCTGGTATGATATCTAATTTGCCTTCTCACTCAAAACTCAGTCTAATTGGTAAATAATTTCTTTTGTTTAGTTTTATTTCTAATTATTTCATTTTTTATTTCATTTTTACTAAGTAATTATTTTTTTTTCATTTTTTTTAAGTTGTCAGACGTAAATCTCTCGGGTTTGAGTTCAGGGGAAGCTTTCTGAAAAGAACGGGTTTAAACTTGACAAATTGAAGATTTTATTAAGAAAAAAAAGTATTTGTTAAAGTTTTGGTTCGATGTGTTCATGTTTAAAACTTGAGGGGGTTAATATGTAAAAAAAAATTAAAAAATGTGAAGAGGTAAAGAGACCGATCGGTCTCCATCCTCCTCAATTTCTCCTCCTTGTTTCATTCTACCTCCTCCTTGCCAAACCCTAATCCATCGCCACCACCATCATACCTGCCGATCACCACCACCTGACACCACCTCCGACATCACCTCATCCCGGCGACACCACCACTACCTCCTTCACCTGGAATCGCCCTCAGAACACTCCACATTCATCCCGTCGCCGCCGCTGCTGCCACTCACCAACCGATATTGTCCGCTGCCGATTACATAAATCCAACGCCACCAGGGCCGTTGGAATTCACCACTGATCGTTACCTCAATGTTGATTTTGTGTTTTAAGTGAGATGGCACCCCGATTGAAGCGTTCTGAAACCCCCCCAAATGAGACTATTGGGTATGTGCTTAATTAGTGTTATTTTTGCTTGGATGTCGACGGAAATTGTGTTTGCAGGTGTTTGTGGGTAAAACCGAGTGATAAACCAGTTGAAATTTGGGTTTAATGTGGAGTTGCAGGTTTGGAATGAAGAAGAAAGAACTTTTTGATCGGTTTAGGGACTTTTCGATCAGGCCGAGAAGCTTTTTGATCAGTCCCAGGCCCTTTCCGATCTGGGGACCTCGGTAATACGTGGTTTTCCGATCGAGCTAGGGGCTTTTCGATCAAATTGCTACACTTTTCGATCGGAGAATAGGCTTCTCGATCGAGAAGTCTCGGTGACTCGAGGCTTTTCGATCAAGCTAAGTGCTTTTCGATCGAGATGTCTACTTTTCGATCAGTGTTCTCGGCATCAATAGGCTTTTTGATCGGGGCATTCGGTAACATAGTAGCTTTTCGATCAGAAGGATCGAAAGCTTTTCGATCGAAAAGGTACCTGATGATAGTTTTGTCATGTTTTAAGGCGTTATGCTGCCCGTTTTTCGAGAAAATTTAAAACTCTAAAAACTCTAAGGGTTGGATTATATCAGAGTGGTATCTAATTAATATTTGCTTGTTTTGGTTTATCTTTTGTGTGATTGCAGGGACTTAGAGTTTGTGAAGGATCACTATATTATGGCATACCTACTTGATCCACCCACTGACTACAGGGAGAAGTACAAATCTTTGATTGAAGGGTTGAAGAAATGTTGTCTGCATTATGCCTTAAGTGCTAACCCAGTTATCTGCAAGAGGATGCAACCTGAATTTTGGAAGACTGCTATTATTTCAATGGATGACAAAGAGATACTTGCTGAAATTCAAAATACAAGGGTGATACTGACTGAAGAAAACTTCCAACAGGGTCTGAGATTGAAAGATGAAGCATCAGATCCTATTTCTCTAGATAAAGAGACTGTGACCCAATGCTTGAGGGAAATGGGTTATAACACTGGTTCTCCACCAACCATGAAAGCTCTTATCCTGCCTTACTGGAACATGTTGGCACACTATCTGCAGAAGTGTGTCATTGCAAAGAAGAGCTCTACTGATCAACTAAATCAAGTGCATACCCATGCAATAGTGTCACTTGTCAAAGGGTTAAAGTTTAACTGGTCTAGAATGATTTTTGAAGATATCAAGGCTGTAGTGAAGAGGGACAAGAAATTTGCTGCAGTTACAAGATTTATTCAACTGGAATTAGACACCAAATATCCAAATCTGAGAAAGTCTGGTGACACACATGATACAAAGCCTATGGGAATTGATACTTTTCCGATGATCAATCCCAAGAAGAAGCTGTCCGATAAGGTCCCCTTTGGAAACAAGTTTGGGGAATTTGCTGAGATTGCTAGAAAGGAGGTTCCCCCTCAGAGGAATGTTGTTATTGAAGAAGAACACAACCTTCCTGCTTCAGAGAAGCCTGTTACTGAATTTTCTGATGGTGATGAGTGGGCAGATGAATTTAACTTAGAAGACGTACAGATTGAAGCTCTACAATTTGATGATCATGATGTGAATATCAACTATCGTACATATCTTGATGATATAGAAGTCGAAGAAGAAGAGACTGATATTATTGAAGAACAACTTACTAGAAAACGAAAAGCTATAGAGGATCCTCCCCTCAGTACTTCTGTTACAAAAGATATAACTAAACAGATCAAGGTTGCTACAGAACACCTTACTAGAGCCTTAAATGACCCAAGAAGGAGACGATTGGACCCAAGAGTGCCTCTTACTACTAGCACTGGAGCTGGTCAATCATCTTCCTCCACACAACCCGCAGATTAAGATAAAGGGAAAGTAGTAGAGACAGCATAGTATAGGCTTGAAAGAGAGCTAAAATCTGAAATTGATGTGTTCAAAGCCCAAAATGAAGCCCAGAATGAGGTAATTGCTGAATTACTTGATATACAAAAGGTACACAATACCGAGCTACAAAATTAGAAGAAGATCAACAGAGAATTCTCAGTACAGATTAGAGAATTACATAAGTTGGTGAGACAGCTCAGCTCTGTAGGTAGCAGTGGTACCAGTAAGTCCCATTCAAAGAAAGATGATAAAAGAGACCCTAGAAGTAAAGGAGGTAGATTAGGAGCAGGTGGTTCCACATATGAACCGGTATTTGATTTTAAAGCTGATATTCCCGATGAACCTGCATCATGGTCCATTCTTCCTGAAGATGCTGATAAGGAGAATGATACAAGAGACCGGGACTATATGACTGTGTCAGCTGCTGAATTTGATGGAAGTTGGGAAGCCAAGACATTTGCATATCCTCCTGAGAGGTATTTAATTCAACTTGGTGACCATTATCATGACAAGAGAGGAGTTACTTGGGAACCTAAGTCATGGATGTTTGATGGAGAGAAGCACATGTTTGTGGTAAGAAGAAGAGGATCGTGTTCATTGGAATACTACAGTTGCTAGACACAATTCTATTCATGGACGACGGTGGATTTGACCAAGTTATATCATGCACCTTTCTTCAACCCATCAAAGAATGAGTATGCTGATCATTTCTACAAGAAATTGAAGAAAGCTTAAATGAGCAAGTTCAAAAACTTCGATGACTTTCCACATAAAAATTCTTATACAAAGAAGTACCGGGAGGTGTATGAGAAAACTCCAAGAAGAAGTTTTCAAATGTGTTATATCCTCCTACAGAGAAAGCTAAGACTATTCCTCTTCCACTTAGACATCATGAAGGTTGCTTGGATGATTAAGACATGGGCATATAGTGAATACACTGGTGAAGCCAAAATCATTTGGCAGTCAAAGACTATGAGCGTGATGGAAGTACATGATCTCTTCAGATTTTATGAAAAAAAAAGTTATGGTGTTACGCAGAAATCAAATTGAGTTCACTCCAGAGAATGAGCAGTATGCTAAAGTCTACACTAGAGGAGTTGCCAGGATTGTTAAGGAAAAGCTGTGGTATGATCCTACATCGATGCAGACTTCGAGAAGATTTAGGATGTAGAGACCTAGAAAATTGAGGCTTTTGCATTAGATGTATTTTGGGCTAGTAGATAATTGTAATTGGGCTAACTATTGTCGGTTATTGGGTTTCAAAGGGTCCATTCGGTTTTACTAGTATATGGGCCGAATTTTTGTATAGGTCAGGAGGTGGCTTGTTTAGCAAGTTGGTTATCTCCTATATAAGGAACCTTATATTTTCTAGAATAGGTTGTTGATCCTAAAGGAAGGCAAAAGGTGTTCTTGAAATTCTCCATAGAGAATTTTGATCCAGTGTAATGCAACGGGTTAATATTCAAGATCTTTCTTCAAGATTGGTTTGTGTTTGTCTTATCATTTCAATCGTTACTTTTATATTATTCTTCATTTCTTGAATCACCAATCAAACCGGATTCCACATGGTGTTGATTGGATTAGATATCGCGTGAGGACTTTTCTGATCCTTACAAATTAAAGCTCATGTAGATATCGTTGCTGTGATAGGAGCAAAGTATCACCAGGGAAGGTAGCTTCAATCCCAAAGAAATTATTCAAGGTGCCAAAATCTTTTAGGGCAAATCGAGCATGAAGACGGTGAATAACCTCATCTACAAAGACAACGGAGTTTCCTGTGATAATGATATCATCAACATATACAAGCATGTAACTAATAGCAGAATCAGGTGTGTAAATGAAGAGAGATGTATCAAAGATACACTGTCTGAATCCAAATTCTAATAAGGTTGAAGATAGTTTGGAGTGTAGAACCTGAAATGTAGTCTAATATTATCAACACTGTAAAGTCAACAGCAAGTTAAGTTGACGGGTTCGAATGATGGTTTTGGCATGTGGCGTTTGAATGTTGAAAAGACAATGGAGCTTATTGAAGACTAAATTTAGGGGCTTTTAATGTAATTTATTATTATTGTCATGTTTTAGTCTTTATTATTGTCTAGGGTGCTTATTGTAATTAGCCTATAGTCATTAGGCTATATATAGACAGTGTTAGGGGAAATTAGGTTAAGGCTTGGATGAACCAAATTAGATCTAGGAGGTTAATTTCCAGATTTTTGTAGATCTATTTGGGGGTTTTGAAAGATTATATCCATCTTCATCAAGTTCTTCATCTTCTATCTTTTTCTTTCTTACTTTTTACTCAATAATCTCAAAATATCTCATCTTTTTTGTTGTTTCTTTCTCAAATCACCAATCACTAGCACTGTAAAGATCATATTGGACCAACAATATGGTATCAGAGCCTTGGTGCTCTTGATTTTGGTGATTTTTTTGGTGTTTTTGAAGCTTTTTGGGGTTTTCTTGTTCAAACCAATTTGGATCTTAAATCTGTGTTTTTGGATTGGAAATTGGTCGGAAATTGTGTGGTTTGATAGCAGGAAGCTATTGCAATCATTCCCGCTTCAATTGGTTGATTTTTGAGCTTTTTTGGTGATTTTTCGGGCTGAAAAACGCGTCCAGCGAAACTGCTGTTCTTCCAGCGAAACTGTAGTTTCTCTGGCAGAGAAACTGCCAGAGAAACTGTCAGAGAAACTGCCAGCGAAACTGCCAGAGAAACTGTAGTTTCTCTGCCAGAGAAACTGTAGTTTCTCTGCCAGCGAAACTGTCAGTGAAATTAAGCAAATTTCGAACGAAAGTTCACCGTTCTCGAGCGAATTTCCGGGCGAACCTCTGCCCGATTTGCGAGCGAACTATCGGGCGAACTTCATCAAAAAAAAAAAATAAAAAAAAAAATTATTATATCATTTGGATCGCATACAATCGAAAAGAAAAGAAGAAGGAAAGAGAATGGAAGACATTGGCCGGGTGTTAATTGCTTTTCTTATGGGCTGAGACAATTTGATTTTAGACATATGTAACAAAGTCAAGCGTGATTGTGATGAAGCCAATTATTTGTTGCGAGAAAGTTGGAGTTTCAAACCTTTATCAATTGCCTACATGTTAGGAGGATCTACAATCGAGGGGGAGATTCACCATAACGAGCTTCAGATCATTGGTCATGTTGTGAAACGCAAGATGGAGTTAACCAGTATTCGATCAAGCTTCCATTAAGAGTATATGGAAACCATCAGTCTAGGGGGAGTATTATTGATTCATCAAATCAAGACTAATGGTTTCCAAGTCGAGACTGAACACGATGCAAGACGTTGATAATAGTAGACTAAGGGGGAGAATTGTAGAACCTGAAATGTAGTCTAATATTATCAACACTGTAAAGTCAACAGCAAGTTAAGTTGACGGGTTCGAATGATGGTTTTGGCATGTGGCGTTTGAATGTTGAAAAGACAATGGAGCTTATTGAAGACTAAATTTAGGGGCTTTTAATGTAATTTATTATTATTGTCATGTTTTAGTCTTTATTATTGTCTAGGGTGCTTATTGTAATTAGCCTATAGTCATTAGGCTATATATAGACAGTGTTAGGGGAAATTAGGTTAAGGCTTGGATGAACCAAATTAGATCTAGGAGGTTAATTTCCAGATTTTTGTAGATCTATTTGGGGGTTTTGAAAGATTATATCCATCTTCATCAAGTTCTTCATCTTCTATCTTTTTCTTTCTTACTTTTTACTCAATAATCTCAAAATATCTCATCTTTTTTGTTGTTTCTTTCTCAAATCACCAATCACTAGCACTGTAAAGATCATATTGGACCAACAATATGGTATCAGAGCCTTGGTGCTCTTGATTTTGGTGATTTTTTTGGTGTTTTTGAAGCTTTTTGGGGTTTTCTTGTTCAAACCAATTTGGATCTTAAATCTGTGTTTTTGGATTGGAAATTGGTCGGAAATTGTGTGGTTTGATAGCAGGAAGCTATTGCAATCATTCCCGCTTCAATTGGTTGATTTTTGAGCTTTTTTGGTGATTTTTCGGGCTGAAAAACGCGTCCAGCGAAACTGCTGTTCTTCCAGCGAAACTGTAGTTTCTCTGGCAGAGAAACTGCCAGAGAAACTGTCAGAGAAACTGCCAGCGAAACTGCCAGAGAAACTGTAGTTTCTCTGCCAGAGAAACTGTAGTTTCTCTGCCAGCGAAACTGTCAGTGAAATTAAGCAAATTTCGAACGAAAGTTCACCGTTCTCGAGCGAATTTCCGGGCGAACCTCTGCCCGATTTGCGAGCGAACTATCGGGCGAACTTCATCAAAAAAAAAAAAAAAAAAAAAAAAAAAATTATTATATCATTTGGATCGCATACAATCGAAAAGAAAAGAAGAAGGAAAGAGAATGGAAGACATTGGCCGGGTGTTAATTGCTTTTCTTATGGGCTGAGACAATTTGATTTTAGACATATGTAACAAAGTCAAGCGTGATTGTGATGAAGCCAATTATTTGTTGCGAGAAAGTTGGAGTTTCAAACCTTTATCAATTGCCTACATGTTAGGAGGATCTACAATCGAGGGGGAGATTCACCATAACGAGCTTCAGATCATTGGTCATGTTGTGAAACGCAAGATGGAGTTAACCAGTATTCGATCAAGCTTCCATTAAGAGTATATGGAAACCATCAGTCTAGGGGGAGTATTATTGATTCATCAAATCAAGACTAATGGTTTCCAAGTCGAGACTGAACACGATGCAAGACGTTGATAATAGTAGACTAAGGGGGAGAATTGTAGAACCTGAAATGTAGTCTAATATTATCAACACTGTAAAGTCAACAGCAAGTTAAGTTGACGGGTTCGAATGATGGTTTTGGCATGTGGCGTTTGAATGTTGAAAAGACAATGGAGCTTATTGAAGACTAAATTTAGGGGCTTTTAATGTAATTTATTATTATTGTCATGTTTTAGTCTTTATTATTGTCTAGGGTGCTTATTGTAATTAGCCTATAGTCATTAGGCTATATATAGACAGTGTTAGGGGAAATTAGGTCAAGGCTTGGATGAACCAAATTAGATCTAGGAGGTTAATTTCCAGATTTTTGTAGATCTATTTGGGGGTTTTGAAAGATTATATCCATCTTCATCAAGTTCTTCATCTTCTATCTTTTTCTTTCTTACTTTTTACTCAATAATCTCAAAATATCTCATCTTTTTTGTTGTTTCTTTCTCAAATCACCAATCACTAGCACTGTAAAGATCATATTGGACCAACAGTTTTTATTGATTCATCAAATCAAGACTAATGGTTTCCAAGTCGAGACTGAACACGATGCAAGACGTTGATAATAGTAGACTAAGGGGGAGAATTGTAGAACCTGAAATGTAGTCTAATATTATCAACACTGTAAAGTCAACAGCAAGTTAAGTTGACGGGTTCGAATGATGGTTTTGGCATGTGGCGTTTGAATGTTGAAAAGACAATGGAGCTTATTGAAGACTAAATTTAGGGGCTTTTAATGTAATTTATTATTATTGTCATGTTTTAGTCTTTATTATTGTCTAGGGTGCTTATTGTAATTAGCCTATAGTCATTAGGCTATATATAGACAGTGTTAGGGGAAATTAGGTTAAGGCTTGGATGAACCAAATTAGATCTAGGAGGTTAATTTCCAGATTTTTGTAGATCTATTTGGGGGTTTTGAAAGATTATATCCATCTTCATCAAGTTCTTCATCTTCTATCTTTTTCTTTCTTACTTTTTACTCAATAATCTCAAAATATCTCATCTTTTTTTACTGTAAAGATCATATTGGACCAACAATATGGTATCAGAGCCTTGGTGCTCTTGATTTTGGTGATTTTTTTGGTGTTTTTGAAGCTTTTTGGGGTTTTCTTGTTGAAACCAATTTGGATCTTAAATCTGTGTTTTTGGATTGGAAATTGGTCGGAAATTGTGTGGTTTGATAGCAGGAAGCTATTGCAATCATTCCCGCTTCAATTGGTTGATTTTTGAGCTTTTTTGGTGATTTTTTGGGCTGAAAAACGCGTCCAGCGAAACTGCTGTTCTTCCAGCGAAACTGTAGTTTCTCTGGCAGAGAAACTGCCAGAGAAACTGTCAGAGAAACTGCCAGCGAAACTGCCAGAGAAACTGTAGTTTCTCTGCCAGAGAAACTGTAGTTTCTCTGCCAGAGAAACTGTAGTTTCTCTGCCAGCGAAACTGTCAGTGAAATTAAGCAAATTTCGAACGAAAGTTCACCGTTCTCGAGCGAATTTCCGGGCGAACCTCTGCCCGATTTGCGAGCGAACTATCGGGCGAACTTCATCAAAAAAAAAAAAATAAAAAAAAAAACAAAAAAAAAATAAAAAAAAATTATTATATCATTTGGATCGCATACAATCGAAAAGAAAAGAAGAAGGAAAGAGAATGGAAGACATTGGCCGGGTGTTAATTGCTTTTCTTATGGGCTGAGACAATTTGATTTTAGACATATGTAACAAAGTCAAGCATGATTGTGATGAAGCCAATTATTTGTTGCGAGAAAGTTGGAGTTTCAAACCTTTAACAATTGCCTACATGTTAGGAGGATCTACAATCGAGGGGGAGATTCACCATAACGAGCTTCAGATCATTGGTCATGTTGTGAAACGCAAGATGGAGTTAACCAGTATTCGATCAAGCTTCCATTAAGAGTATATGGAAACCATCAGTCTAGGGGGAGTATCATTGATTCATCCAATCAAGACTAATGGTTTCCAAGTCGAGACTGAACACGATGCAAGACGTTGATAATAGTAGACTAAGGGGGAGAATTGTAGAACCTGAAATGTAGTCTAATATTATCAACACTGTAAAGTCAACAACAAGTTAAGTTGACGGGTTCGAATGATGGTTTTGGCATGTGGCGTTTGAATGTTGAAAAGACAATGGAGCTTATTGAAGACTAAATTTAGGGGCTTTTAATGTAATTTATTATTATTGTCATGTTTTAGTCTTTATTATTTTCTAGGGTGCTTATTGTAATTAGCCTATAGTCATTAGGCTATATATAGACAGTGTTAGGGGAAATTAGGTTAAGGCTTGGATGAACCAAATTAGATCTAGGAGGTTAATTTCCAGATTTTTGTAGATCTATTTGGGGGTTTTGAAAGATTATATCCATCTTCATCAAGTTCTTCATCTTCTATCTTTTTCTTTCTTACTTTTTACTCAATAATCTCAAAATATCTCATCTTTTTTGTTGTTTCTTTCTGAAATCACAAATCACTAGCACTGTAAAGATCATATTGGACCAACATGGAGAACCAAGCACGGGGAGCTTGTTTAAGACCGTACATAGCCTTTTTTAGAAAACAAACATGGTTTGGATAAGCTAGATCAATAAAACCTGGTGGTTGAGTCATGTAGACGGTTTCAGATAGATCACCATTAAGAAAGGCATTATTGAAATCAATTTGATTGATACACATTTTCGAGAAAGAGCGATATACAAAACAAGATGAATAGTAGTTGGTTTTACGACAGGACTAAAGGTTTCATAATAGTCAATTCCTTCTGTCTGAAGGAAACCCCTTGCGACTAGCCGAGCCTTATAGCAACTAACTGACCCATCACTATGTCTTTAAATTTGATACACCCATTTGCAACCAACAATATTAACATTCGGAGGTGGGCATCAATTTCAGATTGTATAGCATCTTCCCACTCCTTAAAGTGTTGGGCTTGTTTGTATGTGTGGGGTTAATAATAGGGGTTGAGGACACATGTAGCATAACATAATCAAGAAAGGTTTTTACCTTTCGTGTGTTATCCCTAGTGCGAGTGACCATAAGATGAAGGGATGGAGGAGGAAGTGGGGAAGGGGGAACATGAGACGATTTTGGCGTAGAGGAGCCAGAAGAAGATGTGGATGGTGTAGATAATGAGTGACTATTGGAAAAACTAGGAGAAGACGAAGGTGTTGCAGTTGAAGGTGGTGTTGGTAGGTGATGTTGATGTGGTAGGTGAGGATGGGTTTGATGAGGGTGGATTTGTAGTTTGAGATGAAAGGGAATAAGGATTAAAAGACGGGAAATGAGGATACGCGGTGGTATAGAAATAACATGTTCAATAAATTTAACATGTCGAGAGGTATGAGTGAGATTTGTGTGTGGATCAAAACACAGGTATCCTTTATGGTTAGGAGCATAGCCAAGAAAAATGCAAGGGCATGATTTTGAAGAAAGTTTGACATCATGGGTGTCTCCAAGGTGTGGATAACATAGACATCCAAAGGTTTTTAAAAATGTATAGTCAGGTTTGGTTTTAAAAAGAAGTTCATATGGAGACATATGGTTGAGATTTACAGAAGTTAATATATTTATAAGATAAGTGGTCGTGGAAAAGGCATCGAACCAATAGGTTTTTGATATTTTGGCATGGGATAGTAATATGCGGGTAGTTTCAGAAACATGGGGATTCTTTCATTCGGTAGCTTTGTTTTGCTAAGGAGTGTAGGGACACATGACATGATAAGTTATGCCTAAGTCGGACAAAAATTGGCTCATTTGACCTTGAGTTAGTTCAGGGGCTCCATCACATTAAAGGTGTTTAATAGTGGTGGAAAATAAATTTTCCACAACGTTTTTGAAGTGTCGAAAAGATTCAATGGCTTGTGAATGATATGTGAGAGGGTACATCCATGTGAAACGACTAAAGTCATCTATGAAAATTATGAAATACCGATATCCTAATCGAGACGTGAAAGGGGAAGGACCCCAAATATCACAATGAACAATATATAGTGGTTTTGTACTATGAGTCATACGAGGTAAAAAAGGTAATTTAGTAGATTTGGAAACATGGCATGCATTACAATTTTTATTCGTAGAATAAGAAAAAGGTAAATCAAAATGAGCAAAATTGTCGACCGAAGGATGCCCTAGACGGTTGTGCCAAATGTCTTCAGTAGCCGCTAAAAGAGAATAGAGTTGGTGGACTTTAGGTGGCATGTGATGTATTACTTCCCCCTTTAGAGTCTGGAAAAATAAACCAAGATGTAAGAAAACAATAGATATAGGGTTGTCACGAACAAGCTGAGGAATAGATACGAGAAGTTTGGTTAATCCTGGAACAATTAGAACATTTTTAAGGTGTAACGTGTGATGTTTAAAATTAAGAGTAGAATCTCCTATATGGGTAATTTTTAAGGCCATACCATTTTCAACAATCACGTTTTCATAACCATTGTAGCGGGTAGCATTTCTGACTTTAGACATATTAGAGGCCATGTGAGTCGTGGCTTCAGAGTCAAGGACCCAAGCATCAATTTCCGAACATAAATCAGAAAAATTATCCATGTTAGCCACAAGACCAAAGTGTTGAGGATTAGTCTGCTTGGATGCCCACTAAGCATAATGAACTGGCCCAAATTACTGCTGATTTTCGTATGCACCTAAATTCAAATTGTTTGGATTGGGACTACTAAAATAAGAAAAATCTTCACCTTTGTTGAAAAAAATTTGTGACCCATGTGGGGTCCATGAACCTTCACTATAACCTGCAGAATTTTAGCTGAATTAATATTAGGGTTTTCAAGATAACAATTTGGAGCACCTCCAATTACACCAGCCGTCAGCCCTTGCTGACCACCACATGCGCCACCGCCACAATCAAAACCAGAGGCGCCAGTGCCGCCGCCACCGGAGTAACCAGAGGCGCCACCGCCACCGGAGTTCTGATTTCCACGCCTATATCCTTACCCACCGGAGTTTTGATAGCCACCGGAGTTCTGATAGCCACACGAGTTTCCTTGGTTACCACGGTTATAACCAGGTGCGCCACTACCACCGCCTTTGTTAAAATTTTGATTCTGAAAATTCCGATTCGGACTATTTTATTTTTGATATCGAAAATAGCAGCTATGAGCTTCATGCCTAATTTTCTTACAGATTTGACAACGTTTGGTACCATTGTTGGTAGCTGTCATCGCAACCACAGGTGTAGATATAGGATTCGAACTCTGTTGAGCGAGTTTTTATGAATAAGAAGTTTCAGATCTTAACTGGATGAAAGGGGGTTTCTTTTCAAGAAGTTCGATCACAACAACAAAGGTATTAAAGTTAGAATTCAAACCTTGTAGAACTTGCATAACCAACGTCTCATCATCCATAGGATCACCGATTTGATGAAGTTGATCCGTCAGTCGTTTGGCACTGTCGCAATAGGCAGAGACATATTTGTTCTCTTGTTTTAGTAATTGAAACAAAGTTCTCAGATGAGTCCTTTTTGCAAAAACTTGCTCAAAGAAGGTTTCTTCAATGATATTCCAGAGTTCAGCAGCAGTTTTTGTGTTTATGGCAAGGTGAGCGATCGATGGATCTAGAGTAGCATTGATGCACGAGCATAAAAAGCCATCATCTCATTCCCATTCTGCATCAACAGTAGTGTCAGATGAGGTAGCCTCATCCCGTGGATCTAAGTGCTTGAGCAGGCCCATGGTTTTCAGAACGGTAGTGACTTGATGTTTCCAGGTTAAGTAGTTCTCATGATTCAGCTTAACACTAACATAGTTGGTGATGTTTGTGATACTGAGAAAACGAGAGGTGTCTTTTTCTTTGTCATCTTTGGGTTTGTCACCCATGGTTTTAGTAGAGAAGTTGGGAGGAAGAAAGGGACAAAACTATAGGGGCTCTAGTACCATGAAAATGATAGATAATGTAATGTATTGTTTCTTATTATTTGAAAGAGGAGATTACACAGATGTATATAGCTAAACAAAGAGATATTGAACAGACTATAAGAACATGAAAGATTGCCATAACTAAGTATAATAAAGTTGAATTTAAGTCTTGCAATATGAAGAGTCTCAAGAACACATTAACACTTATAGTTGGTTCTCTGATTGAAAAGGGATTCTCGTCAACTCGATTCTCCGTTAGTTGTTTTCAGCATGGCAAAATCTACTTCATAGACAACACCTCGGTTTAGCGACACATAGTTTGAGTTTTCGTGACATCTTCTAACTTTATGGTTTTCAGTTGTGTTTTCGCGAATTTTGGTTTATCGAAATCAAGTGTGTTTTCGTTGAATCTTGAACGAAAATTTGAGTGTTACGTGATCTGTATGTCTTAGAAATTACGGTTGTGCCATTGACCTTTAATTAGAATTAGTGGTCCACGTTCTGGTGTTTTAAAGCAATAAACAACTACTTATTTCTCGGGTGTTCGAATAAACAGCTAC
>JBCNJP010011003.1:0-18911 GCA_039602395.1 Deinandra increscens subsp. villosa
TGGCACCAATGAGTCCCAATAAGGTGTTTATATAACCAATAAGTTGTGTTTACGACCAATTATGGCCCAATATGGTGTGTTTAGTTGGGACTAATGAGTCCCACTAAGGTGTGTATATAACCAATAAATTATGTTTAGGAACAATGATGGCCCAATAAGGTGTGTTTAGTAGGGCAATGAGGGTCGGTTAAACCAATAAGTCCTAGTAAGGTGTGTATATAACCAATAAGTTATGTTTAGGACCAATGATGGCCCAATAATGTGTGTTTAGTTGGGACTAATGAGTCCCACTAAGGTTTGTATATAACCAATAAGTTGTGTTTAGGACCAATGATGGCCCTATAAGGAGTGTTTAGTAGGGCAATGAGGGTCGGTTGGGACCAATAAGTCCTAGTAAGGTGTGTCTTATATAACCAATAAGTTGTGTTTAGGACCAATGATGGCCCAATAATGTGTGTTTAAGGGCAATGAGGGTCCGTTGGGACCAATGAGTCCCAATAAAGTGTGTATATAACCAATAAGTTGTGTTTACGACCAATTATGGCCCAATAAGGTGTGTTTAGTTGGGACCAATGAGTCCCACTAATGTGTGCATATAACCAATACGTTGTGTTTAGGACCAATGATGGCACAATAAAGTGGGTTTAGGGACAATGAGGGTTAGTTGGCACCAATGAGTCCTAATAAGGTGTTTATATAACCAATAAGTTGTGTTTACGACCAATTATGGCCCAATATGGTGTGTTTAGTTGG
This sequence comes from Deinandra increscens subsp. villosa, assembly GCA_039602395.1. Lineage (NCBI taxonomy): Eukaryota > Viridiplantae > Streptophyta > Magnoliopsida > Asterales > Asteraceae > Deinandra > Deinandra increscens. The sequence goes on from JBCNJP010011003.1 coordinate 754, forward strand.
GACTAATGAGTCCCACTAAGGTGTGTATATAACCAATAAATTATGTTTAGGACCAATGATGGCCCAATAAGGTGTGTTTAGTAGGGCAATGAGGGTCGGTTAAACCAATAAGTCCTAGTAAGGTGTGTATATAACCAATAAGTTGTGTTTAGGACCAATGATGGCCCAATAATGTGTGTTTAGTTGGGACTAATGAGTCCCACTAAGGTTTGTATATAACCAATAAGTTGTGTTTAGGACCAATGATGGCCCTATAAGGAGTGTTTAGTAGGGCAATGAGGGTCGGTTGGGACCAATGAGTCCCACTAATGTGTGCATATAACCAATAGGTTGTGTTTAGGACCAATGATGGCACAATAAAGTGGGTTTAGGGACAATGAGGGTTAGTTGGCACCAATGAGTCCTAATAAGGTGTTTATATAACCAATAAGTTGTGTTTACGACCAATTATGGCCCAATATGGTGTGTTTAGTTGGGACTAATGAGTCCCACTAAGGTGTGTATATAACCAATAAATTATGTTTAGGAACAATGATGGCCCAATAAGGTGTGTTTAGTAGGGAAATGAGGGTCGGTTAAACCAATAAGTCCTAGTAAGGTGTGTATATAACCAATAAGTTATGTTTAGGACCAATGATGGCCCAATAATGTGTGTTTAGTTGGGACTAATGAGTCCCACTAAGGTTTGTATATAACCAATAAGTTGTGTTTAGGACCAATGATGGCCCTATAAGGAGTGTTTAGTAGGGCAATGAGGGTCGGTTGGGACCAATAAGTCCTAGTAAGGTGTGTCTTATATAACCAATAAGTTGTGTTTAGGACCAATGATGGCCCAATAATGTGTGTTTAAGGGCAATGAGGGTCCGTTGGGACCAATGAGTCCCAATAAAGTGTGTATATAACCAATAAGTTGTGTTTACGACCAATTATGGCCCAATAAGGTGTGTTTAGTTGGGACCAATGAGTCCCACTAATGTGTGCATATAACCAATACGTTGTGTTTAGGACCAATGATGGCACAATAAAGTGGGTTTAGGGACAATGAGGGTTAGTTGTCACCAATGAGTCCTAATAAGGTGTTTATATAACCAATAAGTTGTGTTTACGACCAATTATGGCCCAATATGGTGTGTTTAGTTGGGACTAATGAGTCCCACTAAGGTGTGTTTATAAATGAGCAAACCAATAAGTTAGTAGGTGTGTAATAACCAAAGTTGTTTAGGACCAATGATGGCCCAATAATGTGTGTTTAGTTGGGACTAATGAGTCCCACTAAGGTTTGTATATAACCAATAAGTTGTGTTTAGGACCAATGATGGCCCTATAAGGAGTGTTTAGTAGGGCAATGAGGGTCGGTTGGGACCAATAAGTCCTAGTAAGGTGTGTCTTATATAACCAATAAGTTGTGTTTAGGACCAATGATGGCCCAATAATGTGTGTTTAAGGGCAATGAGGGTCCGTTGGGACCAATGAGTCCCAATAAAGTGTGTATATAACCAATAAGTTGTGTTTACGACCAATTATGGCCCAATAAGGTGTGTTTAGTTGGGACCAATGAGTCCCACTAATGTGTGCATATAACCAATACGTTGTGTTTAGGACCAATGATGGCACAATAAAGTGGGTTTAGGGACAATGAGGGTTAGTTGGCACCAATGAGTCCTAATAAGGTGTTTATATAACCAATAAGTTGTGTTTACGACCAATTATGGCCCAATATGGTGTGTTTAGTTGGGACTAATGAGTCCCACTAAGGTGTGTATATAACCAATAAATTATGTTTAGGACCAATGATGGCCCAATAAGGTGTGTTTAGTAGGGCAATGAGGGTCGGTTAAACCAATAAGTCCTAGTAAGGTGTGTATATAACCAATAAGTTGTGTTTAGGACCAATGATGGCCCAATAATGTGTGTTTAGTTGGGACTAATGAGTCCCACTAAGGTTTGTATATAACCAATAAGTTGTGTTTAGGACCAATGATGGCCCTATAAGGAGTGTTTAGTAGGGCAATGAGGGTCGGTTGGGACCAATAAGTCCTAGTAAGGTGTGTCTTATATAACCAATAAGTTGTGTTTAGGACCAATGATGGCCCAATAATGTGTGTTTAGGGGCAATGAGGGTTAGTTGGGACCAATGAGTCCCAATAAAGTGTGTATATAACCAATAAGTTGTGTTTACGACCAATTATGGCCCAATATGGTGTGTTTAGTTGGGACTAATGAGTCCCACTAAGGTGTGTATATAACCAATAAATTATGTTTAGGAACAATGATGGCCCAATAAGGTGTGTTTAGTAGGGAAATGAGGGTCGGTTAAACCAATAAGTCCTAGTAAGGTGTGTATATAACCAATAAGTTATGTTTAGGACCAATGATGGCCCAATAATGTGTGTTTAGTTGGGACTAATGAGTCCCACTAAGGTTTGTATATAACCAATAAGTTGTGTTTAGGACCAATGATGGCCCTATAAGGAGTGTTTAGTAGGGCAATGAGGGTCGGTTGGGACCAATAAGTCCTAGTAAGGTGTGTCTTATATAACCAATAAGTTGTGTTTAGGACCAATGATGGCCCAATAATGTGTGTTTAAGGGCAATGAGGGTCCGTTGGGACCAATGAGTCCCAATAAAGTGTGTATATAACCAATAAGTTGTGTTTACGACCAATTATGGCCCAATAAGGTGTGTTTAGTTGGGACCAATGAGTCCCACTAATGTGTGCATATAACCAATACGTTGTGTTTAGGACCAATGATGGCACAATAAAGTGGGTTTAGGGACAATGAGGGTTAGTTGTCACCAATGAGTCCTAATAAGGTGTTTATATAACCAATAAGTTGTGTTTACGACCAATTATGGCCCAATATGGTGTGTTTAGTTGGGACTAATGAGTCCCACTAAGGTGTGTATATAACCAATAAATTATGTTTAGAACCAATGATGGCCCAATAAGGTGTGTTTAGTAGGGCAATGAGGGTCGGTTAGAACCAATAAGTCCTAGTAAGGTGTGTATATAACCAATAAGTTGTGTTTAGGACCAATGATGGCCCAATAATGTGTGTTTAGTTGGGACTAATGAGTCCCACTAAGGTTTGTATATAACCAATAAGTTGTGTTTAGGACCAATGATGGCCCTATAAGGAGTGTTTAGTAGGGCAATGAGGGTCGGTTGGGACCAATAAGTCCTAGTAAGATGTGTCTTATATAACCAATAAGTTGTGTTTAGGACCAATGATGGCCCAATAATGTGTGTTTAAGGGCAATGAGGGTCCGTTGGGACCAATGAGTCCCAATAAAGTGTGTATATAACCAATAAGTTGTGTTTACGACCAATTATGGCCCAATAAGGTGTGTTTAGTTGGGACCAATGAGTCCCACTAATGTGTGCATATAACCAATACGTTATGTTTAGGACCAATGATGGCACAATAAAGTGGGTTTAGGGACAATGAGGGTTAGTTGGCACCAATGAGTCCTAATAAGGTGTTTATATAACCAATAAGTTGTGTTTACGACCAATTATGGCCCAATATGGTGTGTTTAGTTGGGACTAATGAGTCCCACTAAGGTGTGTATATAACCAATAAATTATGTTTAGGACCAATGATGGCCCAATAAGGTGTGTTTAGTAGGGCAATGAGGGTCGGTTAGAACCAATAAGTCCTAGTAAGGTGTGTCTTATATAACCAATAAGTTGTGTTTAGGACCAATGATGGCCCAATAATGTGTGTTTAGGGTCCGTTGGGACTAATGAGTCCCACTAAGGTGTGTATATAACCAATAAGTTGTGTTTAGGACCAATGATGGCCCTATAAGGAGTGTTTAGTAGGGCAATGAGGGTCAGTTGGGACCAATAAGTCCTAGTAAGGTGTGTCTTATATAACCAATAAGTTGTGTTTAGGACCAATGATGGCCCAATAATGTGTGTTTAAGGGCAATGAGGGTCAGTTGGGACCAATGAGTCCCAATAAGGTGTGTATGTAACCAATAAGTTGTGTTTACGACCAATTATGGCCCAATATGGTGTGTTTAGTTGGGACTAATGAGTCCCACTAAGGTGTGTATATAACCAATAAATTATGTTTAGGACCAATGATGGCCCAATAAGGTGCGTTTAGTAGGGCAATGAGGGTCGGTTAAACCAATAAGTCCTAGTAAGGTGTGTATATAACCAATAAGTTGTGTTTAGGACCAATGATGGCCCAATAATGTGTGTTTAGTTAGGACTAATGAGTCCCACTAAGGTTTGTATATAACCAATAAGTTGTGTTTAGGACCAATGATGGCCCTATAAGGAATGTTTAGTAGGGCAATGAGGGTCGGTTGGGACCAATGAGTCCCACTAATGTGTGTCTTATATAACCAATACGTTGTGTTTAGGACCAATGATGGCACAATAAAGTGGGTTTAGGGACAATGAGGGTTAGTTGGCACCAATGAGTCCTAATAAGGTGTTTATATAACCAATAAGTTGTGTTTACGACCAATTATGGCCCAATATGGTGTGTTTAGTTGGGACTAATGAGTCCCACTAAGGTGTGTATATAACCAATAAATTATGTTTAGGAACAATGATGGCCCAATAAGGTGTGTTTAGTAGGGCAATGAGGGTCGGTTAAACCAATAAGTCCTAGTAAGGTGTGTATATAACCAATAAGTTATGTTTAGGACCAATGATGGCCCAATAATGTGTGTTTAGTTGGGACTAATGAGTCCCACTAAGGTTTGTATATAACCAATAAGTTGTGTTTAGGACCAATGATGGCCCTATAAGGAGTGTTTAGTAGGGCAATGAGGGTCGGTTGGGACCAATAAGTCCTAGTAAGGTGTGTCTTATATAACCAATAAGTTGTGTTTAGGACCAATGATGGCCCAATAATGTGTGTTTAAGGGCAATGAGGGTCCGTTGGGACCAATGAGTCCCAATAAAGTGTGTATATAACCAATAAGTTGTGTTTACGACCAATTATGGCCCAATAAGGTGTGTTTAGTTGGGACCAATGAGTCCCACTAATGTGTGCATATAACCAATACGTTGTGTTTAGGACCAATGATGGCACAATAAAGTGGGTTTAGGGACAATGAGGGTTAGTTGGCACCAATGAGTCCTAATAAGGTGTTTATATAACCAATAAGTTGTGTTTACGACCAATTATGGCCCAATATGGTGTGTTTAGTTGGGACTAATGAGTCCCACTAAGGTGTGTATATAACCAATAAATTATGTTTAGGAACAATGATGGCCCAATAAGGTGTGTTTAGTAGGGCAATGAGGGTCGGTTAAACCAATAAGTCCTAGTAAGGTGTGTATATAACCAATAAGTTATGTTTAGGACCAATGATGGCCCAATAATGTGTGTTTAGTTGGGACTAATGAGTCCCACTAAGGTTTGTATATAACCAATAAGTTGTGTTTAGGACCAATGATGGCCCTATAAGGAGTGTTTAGTAGGGCAATGAGGGTCGGTTGGGACCAATAAGTCCTAGTAAGGTGTGTCTTATATAACCAATAAGTTGTGTTTAGGACCAATGATGGCCCAATAATGTGTGTTTAAGGGCAATGAGGGTCCGTTGGGACCAATGAGTCCCAATAAAGTGTGTATATAACCAATAAGTTGTGTTTACGACCAATTATGGCCCAATAAGGTGTGTTTAGTTGGGACCAATGAGTCCCACTAAGGTGTGCATATAACCAATAAGTTGTGTTTAGGACCAATGATGGCCCAATAAAGTGGGTTTAGTAGGGCAATGAGGGTCAGTTGGCACCAATGAGTCCTAATAAGGTGTTTATATAACCAATAAGTTGTGTTTACGACCAATTATGGCCCAATAATGGTGTGTTTAGTTGGGACTAATGAGTCCCACTAAGGTGTGTATATAACCAATAAATTGTGTTTAGGACCAATGATGGCCCAATAAGGTGTGTTTAGTAGGGCAATGAGGGTCGGTTAGAACCAATAAGTCCTAGTAAGGTGTGTTTATATAACCAATAAGTTGTGTTTAGGACCAATGATGGCCCAATAATGTGTGTTTAAGGGCAATGAGGGTCCGTTGGGACTAATGAGTCCCACTAAGGTGTGTATATAACCAATAAGTTGTGTTTACGACCAATTATGGCCCAATAAGGAGTGTTTAGTAGGGTAATGAGGGTTGGGACCAATGAGTCCCACTAATGTGTGCATATAACCAATACGTTGTGTTTAGGACCAATGATGGCACAATAAAGTGGGTTTAGGGACAATGAGGGTTAGTTGGCACCAATGAGTCCTAATAAGGTGTTTATATAACCAATAAGTTGTGTTTACGACCAATTATGGCCCAATATGGTGTGTTTAGTTGGGACTAATGAGTCCCACTAAGGTGTGTATATAACCAATAAATTATGTTTAGGACCAATGATGGCCCAATAAGGTGTGTTTAGTAGGGCAATGAGGGTCGGTTAGAACCAATAAGTCCTAGTAAGGTGTGTATATAACCAATAAGTTGTGTTTAGGACCAATGATGGCCCAATAATGTGTGTTTAGTTGGGACTAATGAGTCCCACTAAGGTTTGTATATAACCAATAAGTTGTGTTTAGGACCAATGATGGCCCTATAAGGAGTGTTTAGTAGGGCAATGAGGGTCGGTTGGGACCAATAAGTCCTAGTAAGATGTGTCTTATATAACCAATAAGTTGTGTTTAGGACCAATGATGGCCCAATAATGTGTGTTTAAGGGCAATGAGGGTCCGTTGGGACCAATGAGTCCCAATAAAGTGTGTATATAACCAATAAGTTGTGTTTACGACCAATTATGGCCCAATATGGTGTGTTTAGTTGGGACTAATGAGTCCCACTAAGGTGTGTATATAACCAATAAATTATGTTTAGGACCAATGATGGCCCAATAAGGTGTGTTTAGTAGGGCAATGAGGGTCGGTTAAACCAATAAGTCCTAGTAAGGTGTGTATATAACCAATAAGTTGTGTTTAGGACCAATGATGGCCCAATAATGTGTGTTTAGTTGGGACTAATGAGTCCCACTAAGGTTTGTATATAACCAATAAGTTGTGTTTAGGACCAATGATGGCCCTATAAGGAGTGTTTAGTAGGGCAATGAGGGTCGGTTGGGACCAATAAGTCCTAGTAAGGTGTGTCTTATATAACCAATAAGTTGTGTTTAGGACCAATGATGGCCCAATAATGTGTGTTTAAGGGCAATGAGGGTCCGTTGGGACCAATGAGTCCCAATAAAGTGTGTATATAACCAATAAGTTGTGTTTACGACCAATTATGGCCCAATAAGGTGTGTTTAGTTGGGACCAATGAGTCCCACTAATGTGTGCATATAACCAATACGTTGTGTTTAGGACCAATGATGGCACAATAAAGTGGGTTTAGGGACAATGAGGGTTAGTTGTCACCAATGAGTCCTAATAAGGTGTTTATATAACCAATAAGTTGTGTTTACGACCAATTATGGCCCAATATGGTGTGTTTAGTTGGGACTAATGAGTCCCACTAAGGTGTGTATATAACCAATAAATTATGTTTAGAACCAATGATGGCCCAATAAGGTGTGTTTAGTAGGGCAATGAGGGTCGGTTAGAACCAATAAGTCCTAGTAAGGTGTGTATATAACCAATAAGTTGTGTTTAGGACCAATGATGGCCCAATAATGTGTGTTTAGTTGGGACTAATGAGTCCCACTAAGGTTTGTATATAACCAATAAGTTGTGTTTAGGACCAATGATGGCCCTATAAGGAGTGTTTAGTAGGGCAATGAGGGTCGGTTGGGACCAATAAGTCCTAGTAAGATGTGTCTTATATAACCAATAAGTTGTGTTTAGGACCAATGATGGCCCAATAATGTGTGTTTAAGGGCAATGAGGGTCCGTTGGGACCAATGAGTCCCAATAAAGTGTGTATATAACCAATAAGTTGTGTTTACGACCAATTATGGCCCAATAAGGTGTGTTTAGTTGGGACCAATGAGTCCCACTAATGTGTGCATATAACCAATACGTTGTGTTTAGGACCAATGATGGCACAATAAAGTGGGTTTAGGGACAATGAGGGTTAGTTGGCACCAATGAGTCCTAATAAGGTGTTTATATAACCAATAAGTTGTGTTTACGAACAATTATGGCCCAATATGGTGTGTTTAGTTGGGACTAATGAGTCCCACTAAGGTGTGTATATAACCAATAAATTATGTTTAGGACCAATGATGGCCCAATAAGGTGTGTTTAGTAGGGCAATGAGGGTCGGTTAGAACCAATAAGTCCTAGTAAGGTGTGTATATAACCAATAAGTTGTGTTTAGGACCAATGATGGCCCAATAATGTGTGTTTAGTTGGGACTAATGAGTCCCACTAAGGTTTGTATATAACCAATAAGTTGTGTTTAGGACCAATGATGGCCCTATAAGGAGTGTTTAGTAGGGCAATGAGGGTCGGTTGGGACCAATAAGTCCTAGTAAGGTGTGTCTTATATAACCAATAAGTTGTGTTTAGGACCAATGATGGCCCAATAATGTGTGTTTAAGGGCAATGAGGGTCAGTTGGGACCAATGAGTCCCAATAAGGTGTGTATATAACCAATAAGTTGTGTTTACGACCAATTATGGCCCAATATGGTGTGTTTAGTTGGGACTAATGAGTCCCACTAAGGTGTGTATATAACCAATAAATTATGTTTAGGACCAATGATGGCCCAATAAGGTGCGTTTAGTAGGGCAATGAGGGTCGGTTAAACCAATAAGTCCTAGTAAGGTGTGTATATAACCAATAAGTTGTGTTTAGGACCAATGATGGCCCAATAATGTGTGTTTAGTTAGGACTAATGAGTCCCACTAAGGTTTGTATATAACCAATAAGTTGTGTTTAGGACCAATGATGGCCCTATAAGGAGTGTTTAGTAGGGCAATGAGGGTCGGTTGGGACCAATGAGTCCCACTAATGTGTGCATATAACCAATACGTTGTGTTTAGGACCAATGATGGCACAATAAAGTGGGTTTAGGGACAATGAGGGTTAGTTGGCACCAATGAGTCCTAATAAGGTGTTTATATAACCAATAAGTTGTGTTTACGACCAATTATGGCCCAATATGGTGTGTTTAGTTGGGACTAATGAGTCCCACTAAGGTGTGTATATAACCAATAAATTATGTTTAGGAACAATGATGGCCCAATAAGGTGTGTTTAGTAGGGCAATGAGGGTCGGTTAAACCAATAAGTCCTAGTAAGGTGTGTATATAACCAATAAGTTATGTTTAGGACCAATGATGGCCCAATAATGTGTGTTTAGTTGGGACTAATGAGTCCCACTAAGGTTTGTATATAACCAATAAGTTGTGTTTAGGACCAATGATGGCCCTATAAGGAGTGTTTAGTAGGGCAATGAGGGTCGGTTGGGACCAATAAGTCCTAGTAAGGTGTGTCTTATATAACCAATAAGTTGTGTTTAGGACCAATGATGGCCCAATAATGTGTGTTTAAGGGCAATGAGGGTCCGTTGGGACCAATGAGTCCCAATAAAGTGTGTATATAACCAATAAGTTGTGTTTACGACCAATTATGGCCCAATAAGGTGTGTTTAGTTGGGACCAATGAGTCCCACTAATGTGTGCATATAACCAATACGTTGTGTTTAGGACCAATGATGGCACAATAAAGTGGGTTTAGGGACAATGAGGGTTAGTTGGCACCAATGAGTCCTAATAAGGTGTTTATATAACCAATAAGTTGTGTTTACGACCAATTATGGCCCAATATGGTGTGTTTAGTTGGGACTAATGAGTCCCACTAAGGTGTGTATATAACCAATAAGTTATGTTTAGGACCAATGATGGCCCAATAATGTGTGTTTAGTTGGGACTAATGAGTCCCACTAAGGTTTGTATATAACCAATAAGTTGTGTTTAGGACCAATGATGGCCCTATAAGGAGTGTTTAGTAGGGCAATGAGGGTCGGTTGGGACCAATAAGTCCTAGTAAGGTGTGTCTTATATAACCAATAAGTTGTGTTTAGGACCAATGATGGCCCAATAATGTGTGTTTAAGGGCAATGAGGGTCCGTTGGGACCAATGAGTCCCAATAAAGTGTGTATATAACCAATAAGTTGTGTTTACGACCAATTATGGCCCAATAAGGTGTGTTTAGTTGGGACCAACGAGTCCCACTAATGTGTGCATATAACCAATACGTTGTGTTTAGGACCAATGATGGCACAATAAAGTGGGTTTAGGGACAATGAGGGTTAGTTGGCACCAATGAGTCCTAATAAGGTGTTTATATAACCAATAAGTTGTGTTTACGACCAATTATGGCCCAATATGGTGTGTTTAGTTAGGACTAATGAGTCCCACTAAGGTGTGTATATAACCAATAAATTATGTTTAGGACCAATGATGGCCCAATAAGGTGCGTTTAGTAGGGCAATGAGGGTCGGTTAAACCAATAAGTCCTAGTAAGGTGTGTATATAACCAATAAGTTGTGTTTAGGACCAATGATGGCCCAATAATGTGTGTTTAGTTGGGACTAATGAGTCCCACTAAGGTTTGTATATAACCAATAAGTTGTGTTTAGGACCAATGATGGCCCTATAAGGAGTGTTTAGTAGGGCAATGAGGGTCGGTTGGGACCAATGAGTCCCACTAATGTGTGCATATAACCAATAGGATGTGTTTAGGACCAATGATGGCACAATAAAGTGGGTTTAGGGACAATGAGGGTTAGTTGGCACCAATGAGTCCTAATAAGGTGTTTATATAACCAATAAGTTGTGTTTACGACCAATTATGGCCCAACATGGTGTGTTTAGTTGGGACTAATGAGTCCCACTAAGGTGTGTATATAACCAATAAATTATGTTTAGGAACAATGATGGCCCAATAAGGTGTGTTTAGTAGGGAAATGAGGGTCGGTTAAACCAATAAGTCCTAGTAAGGTGTGTATATAACCAATAAGTTGTGTTTAGGACCAATGATGGCCCAATAATGTGTGTTTAGTTGGGACTAATGAGTCCCACTAAGGTTTGTATATAACCAATAAGTTGTGTTTAGGACCAATGATGGCCCTATAAGGAGTGTTTAGTAGGGCAATGAGGGTCGGTTGGGACCAATAAGTCCTAGTAAGATGTGTCTTATATAACCAATAAGTTGTGTTTAGGACCAATGATGGCCCAATAATGTGTGTTTAAGGGCATTGAGGGTCCGTTGGGACCAATGAGTCCCAATAAAGTGTGTATATAACCAATAAGTTGTGTTTACGACCAATTATGGCCCAATAAGGTGTGTTTAGTTGGGACCAATGAGTCCCACTAATGTGTGCATATAACCAATACGTTGTGTTTAGGACCAATGATGGCACAATAAAGTGGGTTTAGGGACAATGAGGGTTAGTTGGCACCAATGAGTCCTAATAAGGTGTTTATATAACCAATAAGTTGTGTTTACGAACAATTATGGCCCAATATGGTGTGTTTAGTTGGGACTAATGAGTCCCACTAAGGTGTGTATATAACCAATAAATTATGTTTAGGACCAATGATGGCCCAATAAGGTGTGTTTAGTAGGGCAATGAGGGTCGGTTAGAACCAATAAGTCCTAGTAAGGAGTGTATATAACCAATAAGTTGTGTTTAGGACCAATGATGGCCCAATAATGTGTGTTTAGTTGGGACTAATGAGTCCCACTAAGGTTTGTATATAACCAATAAGTTGTGTTTAGGACCAATGATGGCCCTATAAGGAGTGTTTAGTAGGGCAATGAGGGTCGGTTGGGACCAATAAGTCCTAGTAAGGTGTGTCTTATATAACCAATAAGTTGTGTTTAGGACCAATGATGGCCCAATAATGTGTGTTTAAGGGCAATGAGGGTCAGTTGGGACCAATGAGTCACAATAATGTGTGTATGTAACCAATAAGTTGTGTTTACGACCAATTATGGCCCAATATGGTGTGTTTAGTTGGGACTAATGAGTCCCACTAAGGTGTGTATATAACCAATAAATTATGTTTAGGACCAATGATGGCCCAATAAGGTGCGTTTAGTAGGGCAATGAGGGTCGGTTAAACCAATAAGTCCTAGTAAGGTGTGTATATAACCAATAAGTTGTGTTTAGGACCAATGATGGCCCAATAATGTGTGTTTAGTTAGGACTAATGAGTCCCACTAAGGTTTGTATATAACCAATAAGTTGTGTTTAGGACCAATGATGGCCCTATAAGGAATGTTTAGTAGGGCAATGAGGGTCCGTTGGGACCAATGAGTCCCACTAATGTGTGCATATAACCAATACGTTGTGTTTAGGACCAATGATGGCACAATAAAGTGGGTTTAGGGACTATGAGGGTTAGTTGGCACCAATGAGTCCTAATAAGGTGTTTATATAACCAATAAGTTGTGTTTACGACCAATTATGGCCCAATATGGTGTGTTTAGTTGGGACTAATGAGTCCCACTAAGGTGTGTATATAACCAATAAATTATGTTTAGGAACAATGATGGCCCAATAAGGTGTGTTTAGTAGGGCAATGAGGGTCGGTTAAACCAATAAGTCCTAGTAAGGTGTGTATATAACCAATAAGTTATGTTTAGGACCAATGATGGCCCAATAATGTGTGTTTAGTTGGGACTAATGAGTCCCACTAAGGTTTGTATATAACCAATAAGTTGCGTTTAGGACCAATGATGGCCCTATAAGGAGTGTTTAGTAGGGCAATGAGGGTCGGTTGGGACCAATAAATCCTAGTAAGGTGTGTCTTATATAACCAATAAGTTGTGTTTAGGACCAATGATGGCTCAATAATGTGTGTTTAAGGGCAATGAGGGTCCGTTGGGACCAATGAGTCCCAATAAAGTGTGTATATAACCAATAAGTTGTGTTTACGACCAATTATGGCCCAATAAGGTGTGTTTAGTTGGGACCAATGAGTCCCACTAATGTGTGCATATAACCAATACGTTGTGTTTAGGACCAATGATGGCACAATAAAGTGGGTTTAGGGACAATGAGGGTTAGTTGGCACCAATGAGTCCTAATAAGGTGTTTATATAACCAATAAGTTGTGTTTACGACCAATTATGGCCCAATATGGTGTGTTTAGTTGGGACTAATGAGTCCCACTAAGGTGTGTATATAACCAATAAATTATGTTTAGAACCAATGATGGCCCAATAAGGTGTGTTTAGTAGGGCAATGAGGGTCGGTTAGAACCAATAAGTCCTAGTAAGGTGTGTATATAACCAATAAGTTGTGTTTAGGACCAATGATGGCCCAATAATGTGTGTTTAGTTGGGACTAATGAGTCCCACTAAGGTTTATATATAACCAATAAGTTGTGTTTAGGACCAATGATGGCCCTATAAGGAGTGTTTAGTAGGGCAATGAGGGTCGGTTGGGACCAATAAGTCCTAGTAAGGTGTGTCTTATATAACCAATAAGTTGTGTTTAGGACCAATGATGGCCCAATAATGTGTGTTTAAGGGCAATGAGGGTCCGTTGGGACCAATGAGTCCCAATAAAGTGTGTATATAACCAATAAGTTGTGTTTACGACCAATTATGGCCCAATAAGGTGTGTTTAGTTGGGACCAATGAGTCCCACTAATGTGTGCATATAACCAATACGTTGTGTTTAGGACCAATGATGGCACAATAAAGTGGGTTTAGGGACAATGGGGGTTAGTTGGCACCAATGAGTCCTAATAAGGTGTTTATATAACCAATAAGTTGTGTTTACGACCAATTATGGCCCAATATGGTGTGTTTAGTTGGGACTAATGAGTCCCACTAAGGTGTGTATATAACCAATAAATTATGTTTAGAACCAATGATGGCCCAATAAGGTGTGTTTAGTAGGGCAATGAGGGTCGGTTAGAACCAATAAGTCATAGTAAGGTGTGTATATAACCATTAAGTTGTGTTTAGGACCAATGATGGCCCAATAATGTGTGTTTAGTTGGGACTAATGAGTCCCACTAAGGTGTGTATATAACCAATAAATTATGTTTAGAACCAATGATGGCCCAATAAGGTGTGTTTAGTAGGGCAATGAGGGTCGGTTGGGACCAATAAGTCCTAGTAAGGTGTGTCTTATATAACCAATAAGTTGTGTTTAGGACCAATGATGGCCCAATAATGTGTGTTTAAGGGCAATGAGCGTCAGTTGGGACCAATGAGTCACAATAATGTGTGTATGTAACCAATAAGTTGTGTTTACGACCAATTATGGCCCAATATGGTGTGTTTAGTTGGGACTAATGAGTCCCACTAAGGTGTGTATATAACCAATAAATTATGTTTAGGACCAATGATGGCCCAATAAGGTGCGTTTAGTAGGGCAATGAGGGTCGGTTAAACCAATAAGTCCTAGTAAGGTGTGTATATAACCAATAAGTTGTGTTTAGGACCAATGATGGCCCAATAATGTGTGTTTAGTTAGGACTAATGAGTCCCACTAAGGTTTGTATATGTCGCACCCCCAAAATACCACTAACGGAGTTTATACCGTTAAGGGGCGCGACTAGACCAGGATCCACAACCATAGCTACAAATACTAAACGAATCAGGGTTAGTTCAAACACAAGATAGAAATCAAAATCTTAAATTACATACGCAGCGGAAATAGTTATCCTGGCACTAACCACGTGCCTTACAATTTCATTGTTTTAAAATTCCCAAGTTTAGTTTAATTATCAAAAACAAAGGTCTTCAAATGCCATGCCAACCTCCAGCGGATACTCCTTAGCGATCTGCAAAAGTTTAAACCACGCAAGTGTCAACCTAACGGTTGGTGAGTTCACAGTGGGCTTGTCATGCATTGGCCCGGTCTCATAATCATAGTTCGTATCAAAATGTACTTACAAAATATTCATTTGTGAAAAGCAATGCTCGTATTTAATTCTCAGTTTATAAATGGTTTGTCCGTGACCACGTCATCGGGTATGTACTAGTTCCGTAAAGTTAAAGGACTCAACCGATATCGCGGGTAGCTAATCCGTTGTTCCATGCTCTAAGGAAGTTTGTACCAAAGCTGACTTATTTTGTGGGGGCCGAGCCATCCCGTACAGTGCGGACATAGTCATCGCGGTTTTTGCCTCCCCCGTGTCCTCCCCGGGACTACGGTCAAATAGGCTGATATTGTTCCTCCGTGCACTCCCCGTGCCACGGGGCGGAGTTTGTCAAACTCCAGTAGATCTACCCAACATCCCCTCGCTTTACAATTAATGGCACAATTTTAGTTGAGGACTTTTAAGTTATAAGGCATCCTTAGAAAACATGTGATATCATATGGTTTAGACTTTAACCTACACTAGCCATATTAAAACGTTTTCAGTTTTGTTTCAAAAATAGTTTGTTCAGAGTTCACAAGTGTTTCCCATAAAACACTTCAGTTCATCAAGTGGGTGCCAAGCATCCCGGGTTCTCATGTTCATTGGTGAGGTGCCTAGCACTCTCGAGTTTATCAGCATTGTTTTCGTTAAGTTATTCGGTGTGGCCCAAACGGACTCACGGTAAGCGGGTTAGTGACACTCACCTTTGGTTGCACTGCTACACTTCAAGTAAATCCAAATATTGTTGTTTAACGAAGACCTAGAACACGTTTAGGTCTTAAGTATTAGTTTCGTGTCTAATCTTTACTTAACGTCACTATGGCCCATAACATAGCACGTTGCAACTATGACTCGACATACCGACGCACGACACCAATGGTTGATCATAAACAAGGGTTCATATGAATCAGATATCAAACATGTTTCATCATAATATAATCATGTAAGTCATGGCATAACACTTAAGCAAATTTCACAAGTTTGGTTTTTAGGTCAGGTCTTAGTTTCGCTAGCATAGTTTCGCTAGGCAGTTTCGCTAGGTGCACGGGCAGCACTTTCGCTAGGCAATGCCCGGTGACACAGTTTCGCTAGGCTAGTTTCGCCCGAAACTGCTGACGCAGTTTCGCTAGCCTAGTTTCGCAGGGAAACTGGTTTGAACTTTCGTTCAGGTATTTCGCTCGATAGTTTCGCTCGAGCTGGTCTGGTCAGGTTACCCGGCGACACTATAGTTTCGCTGGTCAGTGTCGCTGGAAGGAGATATAATTTCGCTACTTAGTTTCGCCCAGAGAACACACAGTTTCGCTGGTCGCGAAAAACATACGGATTTGCCTAAAAATCAACCTAACAGCTTCTGATCTTACATGCAATTCATTATCTAGCATCCATAGGCATTTACCAACATAAATCAAGCAGCTTTATCACGTTTAACATGCATTTTAATCATCAAATCTCCAAAAAGCACATTTTAACCTAAAAAGACCTATTCTAGCATAAATCATCATCATGGTTTGTTTTTACACGTAAAGTTTCTGACTTTAAGGTAGATCTAGCATCCTAAAGCAACATATTAAGAGATCAAGTGATTTCATGTAGGTTTAGGCATGCTTTTAAGAGAAATACAAAGAAAACACATGAATGGTGGTTTTTGGAGACTCACGGATTTGATCTTAGGATCCGGATGAATGATCTTCAAGGCTGAGATCTTGGTAATCCCTTGTGATCCTTAGCTGACCAGAAATCTCGGGGTAGGAGAGTGTGTGTGTGTTTGTTGTGTAATGAGGCAAATGAGGCTACTAGGGTTTATAATGTTTATTTATATCAGGGGCTAGTTTCGCTGGCAGTTTCGCTGGCCAGGCGAAACTAGCTCCGGTCACGAGTTAACGGGTAGTTTAGCTAGCTACCGGGCGACACTATAGTTTCGCCCGTTAGTTTCGCTGGCTACCAAAACAGGTCAATTTTCACATAATCAAGTATTTACAATTAATCATGCTATTCACAATAATAAGTCATGTATTTAAATCACATTGCACATAAGGACAATCAATGATGAACACATAACACATATGTGACGGGTTCGGTGATCAACCAAAGGTCGTGGACGTATTCGGCCTAGTTAAGCATTAGTTACTTAGGTTAACACTTATAACGTAACTAACGGGTTTGTCTAACGGAAGTTAACCATGAAATTCTCGGGTGTCACAGTATATAACCAATAAGTTGTGTTTAGGACCAATGATGGCCCTATAAGGAATGTTTAGTAGGGCAATGAGGGTCGGTTGGGACCAATGAGTCCCACTAATGTGTGTCTTATATAACCAATACGTTGTGTTTAGGACCAATGATGGCACAATAAAGTGGGTTTAGGGACAATGAGGGTTAGTTGGCACCAATGAGTCCTAATAAGGTGTTTATATAACCAATAAGTTGTGTTTACGACCAATTAATGGCCCAATATGGTGTGTTTAGTTGGGACTAATGAGTCCCACTAAGGTGTGTATATAACCAATAAATTATGTTTAGGACCAATGATGGCCCAATAAGGTGTGTTTAGTAGGGCAATGAGGGTCGGTTAACACCAATAAGTCCTAGTAAGGTGTGTATATAACCAATAAGTTGTGTTTAGGACCAATGATGGCCCAATAATGTGTGTTTAGTTGGGACTAATGAGTCCCACTAAGGTTTGTATATAACCAATAAGTTGTGTTTAGGACCAATGATGGCCCTATAAGGAGTGTTTAGTAGGGCAATGAGGGTCGGTTGGGACCAATACAGTCCTAGTAAGGTGTGTCTTATATAACCAATAAGTTGTGTTTAGGACCAATGATGGCCCAATAATGTGTGTTTAAGGGCAATGAGGGTCCGTTGGGACCAATGAGTCCCAATAAAGTGTGTATATAACCAATAAGTTGTGTTTACGACCAATTATGGCCCAATAAGGTGTGTTTAGTTGGGACCAATGAGTCCCACTAATGTGTGCATATAACCAATACGTTGTGTTTAGGACCAATGATGGCACAATAAAGTGGGTTTAGGGACAATGAGGGTTAGTTGGCACCAATGAGTCCTAATAAGGTGTTTATATAACCAATAAGTTGTGTTTACGACCAATTATGGCCCAATATGGTGTGTTTAGTTGGGACTAATGAGTCCCACTAAGGTGTGTATATAACCAATAAATTATGTTTAGAACCAATGATGGCCCAATAAGGTGTGTTTAGTAGGGCAATGAGGGTCGGTTAGAACCAATAAGTCCTAGTAAGGTGTGTATATAACCAATAAGTTGTGTTTAGGACCAATGATGGCCCAATAATGTGTGTTTAGTTGGGACTAATGAGTCCCA
>JBCNJP010011004.1:0-18910 GCA_039602395.1 Deinandra increscens subsp. villosa
AGGATTCTCAAATATTCTCTTATGAATTTTATCAAACCCATAGTTGTGTATGAACTCAAAGATCCGTTGCCCCGTATTGATGACCTCTTCGATCAGCTTCAAGGTGCCACATGTTTCTCCAAAATTGATCTTCGTTCTGGTTATCATCAGCTTCGTGTCGCCGAGGAAGATGTTCACAAGACTGCTTTTCGTACACGCTATGGCCATTTCGAGTTCACCGTTATGCCTTTCGGGTTGACAAACGCTCCGGCTATATTCATGGATCTCATGAATCGCGTTTGTAAACCCTATCTTGATAAATTTGTCATCGTCTTCATTGACGATATCCTGATCTATTCAAAGTCTAAATCCGAGCATGAATCTCACTTGCGTTTGGTACTTGAACTCCTAAAGAAGGAGCAGCTCTACGCCAAATTCTCCAAGTGTGAGTTTTGGCTAAAGGAGGTTCAATTCTTGGGGCATATTGTTAATGACAAGGGCATCCATGTCGATCCTGCTAAAATCGAAGCCGTTAAGAGTTGGTGTACCCCCACTTCACCTACCGAAGTCCGCTCGTTTCTTGGGTTAGCGGGCTATTATCGGAGATTCATTGCTAATTTCTCCCGTATTGCTGTGCCTCTCACTGCTTTGACTCAGAAAAGTCAACCCTTTGTATGGGGTCCCGCTCAAGAAAGCGCCTTTCAGACGCTCAAGCAAATGTTGTGTGAAGCTCCCATCTTAACTCTTCCCGATGGAGTAGATGATTTTGTGGTCTATTGCGATGCTTCTCATCAAGGCCTCGGTTGTGTCCTTATGCAACGAGGAAAAGTAATCGCATATGGGTCGAGGCAGCTTAAGAAGCACGAGAAAAATTACACGACACATGACCTTGAGCTTGGAGCGGTCGTGTTTTCCTTAAAAATCTGGAGGCATTATCTTTATGGCACCGAGTGTGTGATCTATACCGATCACAAAAGCCTTCAGCATATTTTCAACCAAAAAGAACTCAATATGCGTCAGCGTCGTTGGGTTGAACTCCTAAGTGATTACGACTGTGAGATTCGCTACCATCCGGGAAAAGCAAACGTCGTGGCCGATGCACTAAGTCGTAGGGAGTATGTAATGCCTATTCTATTTCAGGGTTCTCTTCACCGATCAGATCTCAAATCTCGCATTCTCGTTGCTCAGCGTGCCTCTGTTGAAGCGGGTAATTTGCATGGGGAACTATCTTGTGGTGTCGAGCATCAGCTCGAAACTAAGTCTGATGGCCTTCTATACTTCTTGAATCGTCTATGGATTCCTGACCGTGACGATCTTCGCTTATTCATCATGAACGAGGCTCATAAGTCTCGTTATTCGGTTCATCCCGGTTCGGATAAAATGTACTTTGATCTCCGAAGACTCTATTGGTGGCCCGGCATGAAAAAGGACATTGCTCTTTATGTATCTAAATGTCTTACCTGCTTAAAGGTCAAGGCCGAGCACCAGCGACCCTCCGGTTTACTTGAGCAACCGAGAATCCCTGAATGGAAGTGGGAGGACATCACAATGGACTTCGTCACATCACTCCCAAAGACTCCTAGAGGTCACGATAGCATTTGGGTCATTGTCGATCGCTTGACCAAATCTGCTCACTTTCTTGCTATCAATGAAAAGGATAAGGCTGATAAGTTGGGCAAACTCTATGTGGATGAGATCGTTAAACGTCATGGCACTCCTCTGACCATCATATCCGATCGTGATGGTCGATTTACCTCGCATTTCTGGCAATCGCTCCAAGAAGCTTTGGGAACTCGTGTGGATCTTAGTACCGCCTACCATCCTCAAACTGATGGTCAATCTGAGCGCACCATTCAGACTCTCGAGGATATGCTCCGTGCTTGTGTCATCGACTTCGGTGGCAGTTGGGACACTCTCCTACCACTCATCGAGTTTTCTTATAACAACAGTTTTCACACGAGCATTGGTATGGCGCCGTTCGAGGCCCTTTATGGTCGCAAATGTAGATCACCGATATGTTGGAGCGAGGTCGGTGAATCTCAAATCTCCGGTCCCGAACTGATCCAGGAGACGACTGATAAAATCTCTCAGGTTCGCGATCATCTACTCGCTGCTAGAAGTCGTCAGAAGAGTTATGCTGATAAACGACGAAAGCCCCTTGAGTTTAAAGAGGGCGACCTTGTTCTTTTAAAGGTATCCCCATGGAAAGGTGTCGTCCGATTTGGCAAGAAAGGGAAACTAGCACCTCGTTACGTCGGTCCGTTCAAAATCCTCGAGAAAATCGGTAGAGTGGCTTACCGTCTTGACCTTCCTCCAGAGTTGGCTAATGTTCATCCGACGTTTCATGTTTCGAACCTTCGCAAATGTTTGGCTGATGAGGACTTGCATGTCCCGCTTGAGGATGTCCAGATCGATGAGTCTATGCACTTTGTCGAGAAACCTGTTGAGATCATGGACCGTGAGGTCAAACAGCTCAAGCGCAGCCGTATTCCGATCATCAAGGTTCGTTGGGAGTCCAAGCGCGGACCAGAGTTCACCTGGGAGCGTGAGGACCAGATGAAAGCTAAATATCCGCAGTTGTTCGTTCAGTCTTCTTGAATTTGTAATTTCGGGACGAAATTTCCTAAAGTAGGGGAGACTGTAACATTTCTGTTTTCCGGTTATCCGATTCGATCCGTTTTGTAACCCGAAACCTTTGATTGATAATCGAATGAGGAATTATGTTTAATCATGATGTTTTATACTTTATTTTATGGTGTTTGATTCATTATTATGTTCATTAATCGATTTGATATTCAATTTGTCACTATTTTGAATTTTACCGCCAATACACCGATAATTCTGTTTAACCGGGAATTCAAGCACTCCAATCATGTACGAGGTTTGTATGTGATACTAGTTAAGCATACAAGTGAATACATGTGAGGACGTGCATGGATTTGAGGTTTTGAACGAAAACGGTGAACGTTCGGTAAATCCCGCGCGAATTCGATTTTAACCGGGAGATCACATTTTTGAGTTTCGTATATCAAATTTGTCATGTTTATGAGTCTTTAGGTCATTTATGATCACACATGATGTCTTGAGTCATCACCCACTTGATTGAGTCACAAATCGTAGGTGAATTGCTTAAAAGTGATGCGTACGGCAAAACCGACCAAAATTGCATGTTTTGACCTAATTTGTGCATACAATAGTGTTACGTGACATATTTGTTATCATTTTTAATGGATTTAATGTAATGAGCATGATGGGACCACTATTTGGGTGATTTGGGAGAAAACGGGACTCGAAAACATCGAAAAACGAAGAACCGAGCTCCAAAATCGTGAAAACGATAATCAGGAACCGGACTGCCATTTTAGGGCGTACCGCCCTGAAGTTATACATTCTGGGCGTACCGCCCCAGACTGATTTTGGCAGAAACCCTAATTAGCCCCTATATAAACATCATTAAGCCTCCATGCTCTCCCCATTCAGCCCCAAATCACTCCCAAAACCCTAAAACGGCTGTAAACATGAGAGGTGAAGTTCTTTGAAGATTCAAGGCCCAAGTTTCAAGCTTTATTGCTTAGGATCACCTAGAAATCATCCCTTTCGGTTAGTAATCTTCAAATCTTGTCTTTGCATCTTGAATCTTCTCTTCTACTCCCATCAAGATGCAAACTTTATGTGTTATTTAGCTTGTATCCATGTTGTAGATGATAGATCTAGGGTTTTGGCTCCTTGCTCGGATTCATCCGAGGTTTTGCTCCATCGGATGATGAATTTTTTTTCCTCCGATCCATGACTCTGTTACCACTTGATAACGAAAGCGTAGATAAAACCTCGGATGAATCCGAGCAAGGAGCCAAAACCGGCGATCCTTAGAATTCTTGGAAATTCTTTAAAGAAACTTGAACGTTTATTCAAAATCAACTCCCTTAAAACGAATTACAATGTTCTTTAAATAGATAAAGGGAAACTTGGAAAACAAGATAAAACTCAAAAGGAAATAATTAAAAATAATAAACTAATAAAATAAAGATGTGGTTGTGGGTTTGGGTACGGATCATCCGGATCCGTATCACTATATTTGGGGAAAAATTTTGTGAATCTGTAAAATTTGAGGTTTGAAGAGAGAACAAAAGTAATGATAAATGTATAAAAAAATATTATTTAATTGTGAGTGTGAGTGGAAGAGAGAGAAAAAGTAATGATAAATATATAAATTATAGGGATAAAGATAGGAAATTGGCTGTGAATGCTCTAATTGAATTTGAATTGGAAAATTTTTCTTTTAAAATTTTGTTTAGTTGAGTTATGGACAAATTTAAATTGGAATGAATTCCTTTAATCAATTGATTGAAGTCATATAATTTTACTTCATTAAAGTGAATGATTTTTAATAAATGTTAGAATAGTACTAAATTCCATTGACTAAAAGATTTCATTGCATTTAAATTCATTCGTTACCCAACTAAACACAACTTTAAAAAGAAAACTTTGTTATTTCATTTCCATTACATTTCACAAACCAAACGCCCCCCTACGGTTTGAACATTTTGTTTCACTATACCCTACGAGCTTGCAACTTGCCAAGTTACTATCGGCTTGTTTATTGTTAAAATTTCTTAAAGTATTATATAAATCAAGCATTATAAAGAGAATATATCCGATTCGACCCATTTAGATCCTACGCGGATCTTTCTTGACAAATAAGAAACGGTTTGATACACTTGTGACACGTGTCATACATTCGCACGCTCAACATGTGTCAGCAAATCTCAGTCCTTCACCTCCAACCGCCTTCTAGAAGGTCTACGCGCGCCCATGTGAGGCGCACATGCATGCTCTCCATGGAACCCTAAGTATAAATACTTAGAGTTACCCACGTATCACATTCATGCTCTCACTCTCACCAAAACTACATACACTCTTCTTCTTCGGCCACTGATTCTCACACCGAATGGTCGTCACAGAGCCCAATCTCCAGCTCTGTATTGACCCTTACGCGTTGTTTACGAGGTCCATTTCCGGCCCGATTTAGCCAGTTCGAAGATCCGATCTAGAATACTGGGTTGAAATTAGTTTGATCCAGCTATATATTCCGATCCGGTTGCTGATTTGGTTCAATCATTGGCGCCATCCTTTCTTCTTACTAAGTGAATTCTCAGTTCACGAGCATCAACTCTTTTTTCTAATGTCTGATCAACAACCCTCATTACCACTGGTTCCACCAATGCTTGGGGGTATCATCGAGGCCTCTCCCCCGATTTACAGTCGTTCTTCAATTTCTGCTCGAAACAATGTGATTCCCAATACATATGCTTAAACCAAAAACAATATTACTGAAAATATTCCAACCAACAATCAAAACACATTGAATCAGATCTCTGAATTCCCCTCACAAACCCAGCATCTAAATGCTCTTATTAATCCTGTTAATAATCAAGGGGTTCCTAAGTCCTCTACCAGCAATCCAATTAACCCTTCCAATCCCCAACCTGTAAATCTGGCCAATTCAATACAACCATCTGCTACCAATTCTCAGGTCACTTAGTATGTTCCAAACCATCTTCTCATACAACATCGGTTTCCTAGGGATCCATCACTTTTCCATCATTTGCACAATGTTAAGAGAAATAACAACAACTCTGAGAGTATGAGCTATATTGTTAGGAGATGCGTCGCATAGGCGCACGCTCTCATCTATCGTATGATAGGCCAAAGGAGTCTTCGAAGTTGGCATCCTCCAAATCAGAATACTCCAAAGATCATCGAAGCGAAGGAAAGTATGATTCCAGGTATGACAACAAGGCGCCTTATAGTTCCATTCACAATGTACTGCTCCACTCACCCATGCCATGACTCCATGCGCGTTTACAACCATATCATTCTACGAGGCAAGAAACCTCCAACATCTCCAGAAAAGTGTGAAACTCTTATACATCATACCATGCTCTAACAAAGTCTCCTAGCGTCATACTAAAACCTGAGCATTTGCAATTAGAGCTGCCTAGACCAATGAATGAAAGAAATTCCAAGGACCAGAAAAAGTATTGCGAGTTCCACAAGGCACATGACTATGTTACAAACGATTGCTTCAGTGTTAAAAAGCATATCAAATTGCAGGTGAAAGCAGGCAAACTGGCGCATTTATTACAAGACAAGGATAATACATAAGGCAATCCCACTTAAGCTCAGAACAAAGCCAAAAAACCCAAAGACGCTTTCATGGTAGGACCTTGTTTCTCCCCTTCTACTACTGGGTCTTAAATGCCATGGCTTTAGGGTAGAACAACGGATGACGGAACCTTTGGTTATTCTGCCTTTACATGGAGATTATCACATTGGCCCCTTTCCATTACAGCATTGGTGGGAAACTACAAGGTGTGGCGCATATTTATTAAAATTGGAAATTCCTCTAATGTGATCTACAAACATGTTATAGAATGATGGGCGAGGAAGATCAGTAGCGCCTCCACCCGGTAAATGCACCCATTATGGGATTTTTTGGTGAAGTTACATGGCCACTTGGGCAATTAGAATTTCCAGTAACCGTCGGGGATGGGGTCCGTGAATACACAAATATGATAAATTTTCTCGTTATAGCTGCTTAGTTGGAACATAATTTTCTTTTGGGGCGAGTTGCTTTGGGAGTTTTGGGTGCGACAGTATCTACAGCTCATGGACTCCCTACTTCAAAAGGCGTGGGGAAAATATGGGCAGATAAAGAATGCACTTTGGCGGATGGCGTGCACGGAACGGTTACTAAAATTAATAACTTAAAACCTGTTGATACCTAATATGTAGCGTCATGTGAAGTATCTGAACGAGACGATGTGAAGATTCAAGACAAGTTCAAGCTGCCGGCCGAACTAGGTCCGAACCTGAGGTTCGGACCCGCCGAACTTGGAGTTCGGACGGAGATCGGACCAGACGTCTATATATAGAAACTTGTGCTTTGAATGTGGATATAGAGAGAGAGAGACCAGTTCTTAACTATGTGTTTTTGAGAGTGTTTCTCTAGAGAGCTTCAGAGAGAGTTTGTAATTGAGTCTATGTTGATTTCAATAAAACAAACTATTATTTACGTCTCGTGTTCTCTCTACGATCAAGCAAACCTATAGTAAGATCCGTCTTACGGTTTTTCAATTGGTATCAGAGCAAATCCAGGTTGCTCTATTGCGTTTGCTTTGATTGTAGTCGTTTTCTTGATAAAACCGAGTTGTTTTCATTCAAAAACGAGTAAATCTTTGAGCTTTTCGAGTGATTTTCATTACTAAAACATTTCTATGGGTTTTACCTGAGTTCCTGTCAAAAATCTCGTCCAAATTCTTTCAAAATCGCGAAAATTATGTCGAGAGTGTCTGAGTTCGTTCGAGGTTCGGAGTAACTGAAAAGTAACCGCTCCGAACTCCAGGTTCGGAGGTCGTTCGGACGAAGTTCGGCCATTCTTGTTTCGGTGAGAGTTCGGATTAGGATCGGAGGAGTTCGGAGGAGTTCGGACACAAGTCTAAGTTCGGACTGTGCAATCGAGTTCGGACAAAGTTCGGAGCAAGATCGGAGGTTCAGTAGAGTTCGGACGAAGTTCGGTGGGAGTTCGGACCAAGCAGAATTTTCAAATT
This sequence comes from Deinandra increscens subsp. villosa, assembly GCA_039602395.1. NCBI lineage: Eukaryota > Viridiplantae > Streptophyta > Magnoliopsida > Asterales > Asteraceae > Deinandra > Deinandra increscens. Next base: position 7,590 of record JBCNJP010011004.1, read on the forward strand.
CTCAAAATGTATGAAATTGATGTATTCGTTGAGCGTCATCGTCAGAATGTGCCAAAGTTGATAAATCTTGAAGATTATCATGGTTGGGCAACAAATTTTAGAGGTTATGTTAATGATTTGGATGAAAAATTGTGGTTACCAATTACAAACGAACATAAGTATCCAACTTATGTTGATGGTGATTTTAAGGAGATGCATAATTTTTCAAGTGAAGAAAGGAAATCGTTTGATCAAAATGAAAGGGCTACTACACTTCTTATGTTAGCTTTGCCTATAACTCTTAAAAATCCAATCAGGAAGTTTCGAAAAGCAAAACTGATATGGGATTTTGTGAAGACACAGTGTGAGGAACATATGTCTAAGCTTTCTCAGAAAACAATTGATCAAGATTTGAAGTTTAAGGGCATAATTGAAAAGTTAGAGAATAAGGTGGGAAAGTTGACTGAAGAAAATGTTTCTTTGACAAAAGAAGTGGAGACATGGAAAAGTAAAGTTTGTAATGATTTAGCTACCAAAATTCAAAGGGATGTGTCTATATCATGTGCAAATTGTTTGGAGTTTGCTAGTATTAAGAAAGAATGGTTGAAAGAGAAGAATTTGTTGGTTGAAGAATGCAATAAAGCTCAAGCTAAGGAAAAGGAAGCTGTTGAAGATTTTGATGCTTTATTTGCGAAATGTTATCCTCTTCAACAAAAATATGAAAATGTTAGTAAAGCTGTTGTCGAAGTTGCCGATAGAGTAATTCAACTTCAAGAGGAACTTACAAAGTTGCGTGATGGAAATGGTGAGATTCAAAGTCAAAATAACATTTTGAAACAGGATGTTATTTACTATAAGAAACAGGTGGAGAAGGTTACTGAAGAAGTTCTGGAAGAGTGTCGCTTGAGACAGTGTCATATCAGTGATTATAATAAATTGTCTGACAAGTACATTGCTTCACAGAAAGAGTTATCGGAAGCTAATATGAAAATATCTGAACAAAAGATTGAGATGTTTGATTTGCAGCGAAGATTGAAAAATTGCAACCATTCACCGACTTTTCTGAATTATATGTATAAGCTGGAAAAGAGTGAGAAAAATGGTCAAGATGAATGTCTTCATCAAGTTCCTGCTCCAGTGGACATTGAAATGTCTGTTCCAGCTATACCGTCTGGTATTGAATCGCATGATTATTCAAAATTTGCTGATACCAGTTCAGAAAAGAAAACAAAATTCAAATCAAAGAAGAATAAAAAGGAGACTGATTACCGCAAAGGGTTGAAGTTTGATTCTAAATCTACTTTTCTTGAGAAAGAACAAGTGTTTTATGGAAATCCAGAAAAAGTAACAGTGCCAAAGTTTTCTGAGATTGTGATAGATGATTCTTTGATTTCTGGGAAGAATGATTTGAAAGGTATAAAGTCTGAATTTACAAAGCTTGCCAAACAAGGTCATGAGATACCGACTTCTGTTCAAGATAAATGTCAGCACAAGAATGGTGGTTTGGGATTTAAAGGAACCAGAAATGCCGACTAAGGATTTCAACAAAAGGGAATTCAAAGCGAAGAAGATAAAAAAACAGAGGGTGCTTTCAGATAAGAAGGCACAATGTTGGAAGCAAAAAGTATCTTCACCAGATAAAAAGCTTTCTTCTGAAGAGTCTTCTTGTATATCTGATGCTACACCACAAGGCGGTAACAATTCAGATTCATTTTATTCTGCTAATTCTAACAGGTTTTATCATCAAGATAAATTCTTTGGTTATGGAGATGATTCTGATTTTTATGATTCTCCAAAATGTTTTCTAAAATTTCATAAACCAAAGAAATTTCAACATGTGTTTTCAAAAGTTTATGATGAATGTCTGACTGATCAGTTTGGAAAACCGATTTCTATCAATTCAACTGGTAAAAGACTTTGTTTTGTTTGTCGTAACAAAGGTCATTATGCAAATAATTGTCCTACGACAGCTAATAATTCATCATCAAATGCCAAACATACAAAGTATGTTGATCTTGATGGCATTATTTTTAGTGAACCAATGCCCAATACTAAATTTTCATGGAAAAAGAAATTTCTTTCAGAAAAATTGGGTAGTAGTTCTGATTGTCACTCATCAGTTGACGATGGTTCACTAGAAATCATCAAACCAAATCAGGAATGGAGACCGAAAGTTGTCTCCACGGCCAACACAGATTTTGTTGAAGACACTGGACGACCTACCATCGTTGGGGATGAGGGTCGGGGTTTTAAGAACTTACTATTTTCCATTGTTTGCAGGTATTTCAGGAAGACCTGTTAGTAATCGTGAGGTTGTTGACAATGAGATACTTGTGTTTTTAAGTTAAAATGCATCGTTCTTATCTTTGAATCACAGATTTTTACAAAAATCATTTTCAAAAAGGTGTCGAGTGTTGATCAATCATTTTCATTTTTGTTATTCATTTTCTTTCATTCATATTTTTAGGGGGAGAAAATTTGAAAAATTCAAAAAAAAAATAGTTTTTGTTTGAATTTTAGGGGGAGAACTTGGAAAATATAAAAAAAATGAAATGAAAAATGAAAATTTGAGAAATTGATCCGACAAAAGCAAGAAATGATGGTACATCAGCATATACTTTTATCTTCCATGGATAGAGTAAGTCTAGAGGCTGTAGGTTCTTGTATGATCTGTGAATGTGCATGACTAATCTGATATCTGCAAGTAAGATATAAACATAAAGCTTGCCTGATAATCTTTGGTTGTTTGCTTCTTGATGAATGCTATGTGATGATTCTGAGATAAAAATAGAATAAAGAGATATCCTGATGAATGCATGTTTTCATTTTGAAAGATTTAAACTTGTTTGATTTTCTTTATTTTGTCAAACGATCGGACTTTCTCTGCGTATCAAAAGATCGACCTGATTGTTGTTCGTTTGACGTTCTGCTTTACTTTCATTGGTGTTTCGTGTAATCCATCGGACTTTCTCTGCGTATACGGAAGTATCGACCTGATTGTTGTTGGATTATACAATTTCAACTTGTTTTGCTTTCTTATTTTCTCAAATACTTGGGCTTTCTCTGCGTGTCCACAAGACCGACCTGGTTGCTAGGTATTTGAGGTTCTGCTTTATTTTTGCATGACTCATCAAGGATGTTTAAATCTCGAATAAAAGTTACTTCTATATGATAAATGTGATGATTTGCTAGTATTTCTGATAGGGTAGAGGCCGAGTTATCAGTGCATGATAAAATTTACCTCAAGCATATCTGAAAACAATAACTATGATTGGTGCATGCTGAAATAAACAATCAATGTTGTATTTGCGATTATCTTGGCTTGCATGCTGATTAAGAACGAAATTGAAATGTGCTAGATGCGTTATGTCTGATATGATCTTGCGTCGTGATCTTTCTCACAAAAATATCAAAAATAGAGTTTGTTTCTGTATTGCATTTACATTTCATTTCCGAAAAGTACAAAAAGATTTTTGGTGTGTTTTAGCATAAGTTTGAAAAATCAAAAAGATTTTAGGTTTGTTTTGATATAAACTTTCTAAAAATCAAAAAGATTTTACTTCTTATTTGTTTTCGATTGATCGACACAAGATACGAAAAACATTTTCAAAATTTATATCTTGGATTCTCGAAGAGAAGTTTTGCGCCAAGAATATTTATGTTGGCCAGGTACTCAAAGGAAAGAGTTAATCACAACTTCAAGTCTTCTGAAGCTGTTGATAAAGAAGAAAGCAACCGTTCATCGTCGAGTATTCAAAGATCAAGCTACCATCAAGTTGAGGGGGAGTTTGTTAAAAGAATATGTTTTTAACTGGCGAACATATACTGCACATGACGAGGAGGAGTTTGTTGATACCTGATATGTGCGTCATGTGAAGTATCTGAACGAGACGATGTGAAGATTCAAGACAAGTTCAAGCTGCCGGCCGAACTAGGTCCAAACCTGAGGTTCGGACCCACCGAACTTGGAGTTCGGACGGAGATCGGACCGGACGTCTATATATAGAAACTTGTGCTTTGAATGTGGATATAGGAGAGAGAGACCAGTTCTTAACTATGTGTTTTTGACAGTGTTTCTCTAGAGAGCTTCAGAGAGAGTCTGTAATTAAGTCTATGTTGATTTCAATAAAACAAACTATTATTTACGTCTCGTGTTCTCTCTACGATCAAGCAAACTTATAGTAAGATCCGTCTTATGGTTTTTCAAAACCTGGACCTAATCCTAGACCTAGACACAACTAGTTAAACCCAGACATCTAAAACTAAACCGAACCTACAGGCAAGTGTACCTATCGGTGACAGTATAGCTACGGAATACCGAAATCGAACCCTAAGGACACTAGAAAACACGACTCAACTAGGAATTATGAATGAAAATATGAGTGATTTGATTTGGGAATTGATTTAACTAAAATTAACTAACTTAACTAAATAAACTAACAACCAACAACCAGGAAAACTTATGATGAAATCAAAGATGAGAAATGTACCACCTAGACTTAGAATCCTAATCAACATTAACTACCTCACTCGGCTTTGACAAATCTGATGGAATTGGGATCTTGACACACAACCTATAGAAACTCTACGAGCCTCTGAATCACTATCTGAACATTACTGATAGAATACCTAACTGATGGAATATGCTCACCGATTGGTTAGTTCACCTTCCGGTCCTTCCTAACTGACAACTCTAACGCTCGAACGAATGGTTCACCTTCCGGTCCTTCCCAATTCAACTATCCTAACCACCTTCGAAACAATCTAGTGCACCTTAAGATAGCTGGAGCTACCACTAATCATAACAAATGACACAACTAGCAAATTAGATAACAATCCTAGGGAATTTCTCTCCCGAGACAATTTTAACCTAGATAATTAACCAACCCGACTACCCGATACCTTTATCACCTAACAATAATGACAATTAGTTAATTGTATATATGATCACTAAACCTAGCAATACATAATCAATAGCAAGCAGAAGACCTACTATTAAAACACCTAGCTCAAACCAAACGATATTCGCAAGCCAAATATGAATTAACCAACAATCAAGATCATAACTTTAACACTCATACGCGTACTATTAAAGAAATTAATGGAGTTTAATAGAATGTCAATCCATCAAAACAATTGTCATAAACCGAATAAAGTAGCAAACGTTAATTATTCATCATGTTGGTCTAGGTGGTTGTAAAAACTTAGCCTACCACCATTATCAATCCAGAAACACAGAAAAGATTCATGCTTTGGACAAAATTCATGGTTCAAGTAAAGTATCTAACAAGATTCAAGGTAAAGATAAGAAACCGGAAATCCGAATTTAATCGAATGTTTTTCTCTATGCTTCCTCCTTGACTCAACTCCTTCTCTGCCCTTAGAATCGTCCAAAATCGTCCCTTAGCCAGTTGGAAGTGTTAACACTCGAAACGAACCCGTTAATTGGTATTTAAAGTGAAAATTTAGGGTTTTGCAAATTTTTACGAAGTAGGCGTATCAATTTGAATAAAGGCCAAACACCAACATAGTCGAGTCAACCAACGTTTGACTTTTTAGCGAATAATCGTCCCAAGCGTATCACTTGGGACAGTCTCCAACATAGGCGATATGCCTGGTTTAACTATTTCACCACTTGTGGTTTATTTTTCTTCTCTACTTCCTTCAACCTCTGCTCCGTCTCGAGATTTGAACTAATACCTACAAAAATGACTCAAAAGACTAGTTAGGACTTGATTACTAAAAAGTAAATAAAACCAAAGGAAAATTAATTAAAACTTACTCAAATATTATACAAAATACATGGGAAAACTGGATGTGTTTGGCACACATCAGCGGACATAGTGGCTCCAACCACTTTGTAGACGCTATCTGGAGCAGAAAAATGGGTATTAAACCCTTTGTTTCCAAATCAGATGATAACGCACCATGCTACTTCCAAATATTATGTAAGTAATATCAAACTTGAAGCATCAGAGGTCTTCAAAGTATGAACCTTACCATGATACCAGTTGTAGGATCGTGGTTAATTCATTAATAGCCTAACAAGATTACTTACAAAGATAACCAGGCGAAACAAGTTATCTTAAACTCATGCACTCACTTTGTTATATGTGTAAATTATGCTTCACGTAAACAAGTTGATTGCAAGAATATAAGAACACTAGTATAATAACCTTGGCACTATAATTGCATTAACTCAATAACATATTAGAAATACAAGCTAATCTATGCTTGTATAGTTCGGTGAACGGCGTCTTTGCTGAGTACATCTATGTTATATTTATAGTGCTAAGGTAAATCAAGGAGAGCCCTTGATTTCCATAAGATCATCTAGGACCATTAAGTACAACAATATTTATGACTTGATCTTAAGGAACATTCTTTATTAGACGAGGATGCTTCTTAGACAGTTTGACTTGATCTTCTGAGTAGAAATCTTGCTTTTAGTGACTCAATCTGCAACTACTGACTTTTGTATCAGTCCGTGACAAAGACAGTACAATTGTCTTTCCCGCTGAAATCTCCTTCCGATTGAAACTCGAGGTCATCTAAAAATTTCTCTATTCTAGGCGAACCGATCTCTTCCGGGTCAACTACCGCTTCTGCTTGAGCACTGATCTTCCGGTTCATCTTCATTCACACATAACTCTTGTTCTTTCAACATATTAGACATCCGGTTGATCTTCAGCCCGATCATGTGCACTTAAGCATTTCAGTTGGTATTTCCCAAACTGGTAATTTCCTTATCATTTAACCGCTGTGATTGATAGTCTGTGTCCTTAAATTTGGTGCGTGCATCCTATTACATAACATTTAAATGACAAAGTTGACACCAATGATGTTCAATTCCTTTAACGATTATACCTCTAAAATCATCAAAATTATTTATCCCAAAATAAAAATTATTCTTATATAAAAAGAACATTTTTAACATACTTTAATATTTTTTTTTCAAAAATACAAAAGATTATGATATGCGTTAAATATATATTTAACAAGTACATATTTTTTTTTGAACGGCCAACGAATGCCCTGGAAAACCCGGGGACATATATACACCAGTTGAGCTCATTCCAGGGAAAATCCACCTCCGCGAGCGGCCGGGTGGTAAAACCTGGGAGCTCAGGGATCGAACTTGTGACCTTTCAGCCCCAAGTCTCCCCTCATTGCCAATGCCCCTTCCAAAGTGTTGCCTGTAAGAATCGAACCTGTGTCTCAAGTAGAGAACACAGACTTCCTACCACTACACCACAATGAAAGTTGCAACAAGTACATATATATATCATGGTTTTTAACGAAATGTTAATTAAGATAACCAACCATTCAGTTTCCTCAAACGGGTATAAATTTGATCTAACGGCATATTATTAACAATTTAGGAAAGTCGTAAGCATATATATATATATATATATATATATATATATATATATATATATATATATATAAACAGGGGAAGGATCCTGCGAAAACACCCTTTTTTTGTGAGAACTGCGTAAACAAATCTTAAAACCTACATAACTTTTTCATACGTTAATTTTTTTTTAAAAAAAATTGCACCAAAAGTCTTAAAATTATATTATCTTTAATCCTATAAAAGTTTTAAAAAACTTAACGCTTTTTTATTTTTTTTAAATATATTTTTGTGTGGTGCACATGTGCATCACAAAAATAACTCATACTTTTAGTATGAGTTAATATTTTTTTTTCTTAGTCGCACCATATGCAATATATTTTCATTATTTTTTTGCGTTTTTATTGAATGATGCACATGTGCATCATACCAAAAAAAAAACGCTCATACATGTGATATACATTAATAGTTTAAAAATAAATTGCACCCTAAATCTTATAGTTGTGTTATCTTTAGATTTAAAGAAAAAAATAGCATTTTATAACTTTTTTTAATTATATGATGCACATGTGCATCACACGGGGAAAAAACGTTCAGTTTTTTTTTTAATATTTTGCTCCAAATTTAAAGATAACGTAATTCTAAGACTTTTGGCGTAAATTTTATGAAAAATCGTTAACGTATGAAAAAGTTACGTGAGTTCTAATATGTGTTTTCGCAGTTTTCACAAAAAGATGTGTTTTCGTAGGATCCTAACCCTATATATATATATATATATATATATATATATATATTTATATATATATATAGGGGAAGGATCCTGTGAATACACCTTTTTTTGTGAGAACTGCGTAAACAAATCTTAAAACCTACATAACTTTTTCATATGTTAATATTTTTTTAAAAAATTTGCACCAAAAGTCTTAAAATTATATTATCTTTAATCCTATAAAAGTTTTAGAAAACTTAACGCTTTTTTATTTTTTTTTAAATATATTTTTGTGTGGTGCACATGTGCATCACAGCAATAACTCATACTTTTAGTATGAGTTAATATTTTTTTTTCTTAGTCGCACCATATGCAATATATTTTCATTATTTTTTTGCGTTTTTTATTGAATGATGCACATGTGCATCATACCAAAAAAAAACGCTCATACATGTGATATACATTAATAGTTTAAAAAGAAATTGCACCCTAAATCTTATTGTTGTGTTATCTTTAGATTTAAAGAAAAAATAGCATTTTATAACTTTTTTTAATTATATGATGCACATGTGCATCACACGGGAAAAAAAACGTTCAGTTTTTTTTTAATATTTTGCTCCAGATTTAAAGATAACGTAATTCTAAGACTTTTGGCCCAAATTTTATGAAAAATCGTTAACGTATGAAAAAGTTACGTGAGTTTTAATATGTGTTTTCGCAGTTTTCACAAAAAAATGTGTTTTCGCAGGATCCTAACCCTATATATATATATATATATATATATATATATATATATATATATATATATATATATATATATATAGGGTGAGGTTCATTGTAGACACTTTCACATGTGAAATAGCTCTTTTTCACATGTGAAATGCTCTGAACAATTAGAAAAAAGAAAAAAAGAAAAAAATGAAATTATCACAACCACTAGATCAAGAGATCTAATGGTGAAAAAGGGTGTCTACATGTCTACACTTATGAGGGTGTCTACAATGAACTTTATATATATATATATATAGTCAAAAGTTCATTGTAGACCCCCTTAAAATGTGTAGACCGGTAGACCCCTCTAATCACCATTAGATCATTTCTTTTAATGGCTGAGATTGATTTGCTTAAGTTAATGAGATTTTTAAACTTAATCACGCGGAGGGGCTTTAATGTAATTTTACATTTTACGTTTAGATAAGAATTCACGTCAATGGGTCATGTATCTACGATCTGATTTGAAAACCCATCCGAAACCCTAGCATGCGGAGGAAGAACTTTCAACGATCTCCACCTTCTTTACCGTTTGTGAAGAGGATCGATCAATCACTTCTTCAACGGATTCTTCTCATCAACTACGTAAGTATTTATTAGCTTCTCGATTACTAGGGCTTTCGGTTTGATGATTCTGAAGGAATAATCCGTTTTTTCGTTTTTTATTCTCGAATTTTAGGGGTTTTGATTCTCGATTTATAGGGGTTTGGATCCATCCTCTTCACAAACGTTAATTGATTTTGATGCAATATTGAATTTTAAAATCAGTTAATTGCATATTGTTGTTTGAACGATTTCTCACTGCTCATCTGTATTTTTTTCTTCTCATCATCTGTGTTAATTTGAACAACACTTAGTACCGCTTATCTCGTATGGTACTGAACTTATGTCAACCACAAACACAAGTATCAATGTCACCTTGTAAAGTCACCTTTTAATGCTAATTCTTTTTAAAACATTGATGAGGCAATAAGTGTTTAATAAACTAGTCATTTCTTCACGTCATTGTGTGAACTATAGCAAGATGGTGTTTTTTCACACCTTTGAAAGTATATATTTGTTTCTCTGTCTTTTATTATTTATAGTGGTTTGGTTTTATTGAGGAATGTCAAATTGCAACAATTGTTTACTCACATCCTTTCAATTAAAGGTTGCAAGGTTGCACCATGTCTCTTTATTAAATGAAATTAAACCTGCTGCAATTATATAAACTCTAATCCCTTAATTCCAGTGTTTTTGTGTTTGTTGTGCGTGTTATAAATTTTACTATGAATGATTTATAAAAAGAATCTAAAACGTCTAAGAAAAGGTTGTGGATGCACTTACTAAATAGGTTTTATGTGGAATGCCAAATTATCAATGCAATTTGTATAATAGCTTGTCTAAATCTTTCCTTTCTGATTGCAGCTATGGGCTATGTGTTTGCATATCTATATCTATAGTACACAAGCTACCACTTTGCTGACATGTATGTACTTATTAATCCATCTGATTGTCCAATATGAGCTCAAATAAGGTTCAAACCAAAATCAACTTAATGTTGTTGGTTGGTGTGTTATGATAATAATTTCTTTTAGTGCACAGGTGAACCATCTGTTGGTTTTCTCATTGTTAGTCCATCCATTTTTCATATGGGATTTGAATGTATATAATGAGAACACTATTATAATATAGTTTGTAGAGATTCTTATTGGTTTCATGCATAGGAGAAACAATGTAAATGGTCCAAACCAATTCACTGCTGCTACACTCATCAGCAATTCCAGGTTTTTGGAGACCTCCATTTTAGTAAACAAGAAAATATTTTGCTCAAAGAATTAACGGTCTTGAATTGTGAAATAATTAAGCAAACGATATAGAAAGAAGGATGACAATAAATTGTTCAACTTTAGAGGTGAGTGGCAAGTGGGGAAGGAAACCCACTGTGCATTTGAGAAAAAAGCACCAAGTCACATGATCATAAATGACTAAATATGAAGAGGATGCTTGTATTATTTTGAATTTTGTTTCCTGTAATATCATCAACAGGGCTTTTTTTCAATTTAGTAGATGATCAATTTAGTAGTTAATACATGGCCTTATTCTCATGTATCTTGAATCGATTTTTGTTGTGAGCATTTTTTATTTCGTACATTCACAAATTTTCCTACTTTAGATCAGGTTATGTGTATATTGGAAACTTGCTTTTTTAAGTTCAGATTTTGCCCGCGTTGTAGGTTTCGATCTCTGTTACATACTTCATGCACGTTCCCATATATCTAAAGCTAAGTTGTTGTAAGTCTTATGTTTTGGAACTGGGAGAACTTTTTAGCTCATAATTTTAAGTATTGTAACGTCTTAATTATCATGGTTTTTTTTCTGTTTGATTATACTTCCTTTTAGAACAGGACAGTCCTATGTTGAAAAGCATGCAGTTAATATGACGTCCATTGGTGAATGCTGCTATTTCTTTGTGTTGGTGAATGCAGTTAAAGGGAGTGAAAATGCGTGAGCATCGGATCGTCTACT
>JBCNJP010011005.1:0-18904 GCA_039602395.1 Deinandra increscens subsp. villosa
CCGATATGTCACCGTTTTGGGTTTTTGAAAGAGATTCGGCGTGTAACTGAGAATTATCGGCAACTTTTCTGATGATAAAACCATTTTTGAACTTACATTACTCTTGATTAAACGTCTTAGGTGTTCGCTATCGATTCTGATTGCAAAAACAGGCTTAAAATCGATTTCCGGAAATTTGAATTTGAAAGGTCGCGTCCAGCGAAACTGCTGGTTCGTTAACCGAAATTGAACGAAAGTTCATTGTCACGAGCGAAACTGTTCAGCGGCTATGCCCGAATTTCGCTGACAGTGTCGCCGTGATTGCCAGTGAAACTGCTGTTTCGCCCTCGGCGAAACTGCAGTATCGCAGCGAAACTGCAGTTTCTCGGCGAAACTAATCTGGTCAGTGTCGCGTCGATCAATGTAGCGAACCTATCTGTTTCGCCGTGTGCGACACTATGGTTTACTTAGCGAAACTGTTATTTCGCAGCGAAACTACCAACCTTTTTTTTAAATTATTTTTTTATAAGTTCGGTTTAACTCACAAAATCTTGGTTTCGTGTGCAGAAAATGTCAAATCTAAAGCACGATCCACGAAGCAACGTCACCTTGCCCCAATCATTCCCAGCACCGTGAGGTGCTTGTCCAGAGCTTTTTACCTCCTCTTTTACACTTAAGTTACCAAAAAGCCCTTCCCACTCTCCTAGCACGGCTATTAAAATGTCGATATGGGATCGTGAAACAACATTCTCGGATATCTTTACAAAGCAAGAAACTGTGGAATCAACGGTGGAAAGGTCATTTGGAGATATCTCAAGGTTTGGGGAGATAGTTGATAGTAGTTGTGATGATTTTAGGGCAACCAAAGTATGTGTGAAACATACTGGTGCACCTTCATTGTCTGGTGCGGTTTCACGGTTTAAACTTACAGATCCAGTATTATCCCACCCAACCCATGGATAAACATTGACCCGAAGCTCGGAAGAGAAGGAAGTCAGATTTGTGGTCAACGCCGTTATATATTGCATAAGTTCCAGCATATGAACACGAACTTTACTTGGGATTTCCATATCATCAGAAAACCGGGCCAACTGATCCCAAACGGTACTTCTAACATTCTTTAATTCCTCTAAATCACCATCTAATTCGCTTAAACTCGATAAAACACGATATATATACTGGTGTTCATGCGACCCACGGGCTAAATCCTTCAACACGGTTTCCAAGATTCTCATATAAAGATGGGGAAGATCCATGATATTCTCATAATGTCTTTGAATCTCGGAGGACAAATTTGTGTCGGGAGGAAAGCGTGAAACTGATGTATGATAAACATACGATATTGCTTTAAAACGGCACCCAGCAAAAACCATCGATCTACAGAAGTTAAGAATTTCGGTATAAACATCACCCACGAGACCGAAATTTATATAAGCAAAAATAGAGGCCCATCCTTGGCTTATAGAAATCTTTCCCTCCTTGACCAAGTCAACAAAAGCTTCAAGACAGACCGTCACACACCCAGGTGAGAATTTTCCATCCAGATCATCAGAAGATACAAATTTCTGTAAATCATCGATCAACCTAAGCCAGAAATGTATAAGCATAAGCAGATCATTCTTCCAATTTGGATCCAATGAAAAATTACCAAAATCATCATTCACTGATGGAGTTATCTTGAAAAACTTCTTCATAATCCCCATCACAGAGGCACCCGGATAAGCAATAAGTTCGATATACTTTTTGCAACGATCATATGTACTCTCAAGTTCATTAATAAATAACCGAAGGGTTTCTGGATCTTGAAAATGAACATATGATTTTGCATTATTTTCTAAAGATGTTAATGAGCTCGATACATAATATCCGTACACGTATTGCCATGGTACAAGACCCTCAGGAACTTGATCTTTATATATCCTGGTTAAGGATTTCATCATTTCTGCAAGTGGTTCAACGCTTATATCATTTACATGAGTGTACACTTCGTCTGTAACACACACCAAATTTGGACCAAACAAACCAGCAATATTTTTGAAGTTTAAATCCTCGATGAATGCAAGTTTGCTACACTCTTGCTCCATGATTTTGTAGAAACTATCCAGCTCATCAACAGTAAAATGTGTGGGATCAGGGTTGATGACAGTTAAAAGTTCCTTTCTGTCTTCAACTTTTGAAAAACAAATGGAGAGGAGGTTATATATGTAAGCAAGACGTTGTTTATCACGCCCATTGATTTCAGGGTACACTGATATGGAGATTGTTTCAAAAACGTCTTTTGCAGAATCAAGTACTTTGCTTTCAAATTGTGTAACTTCGGATTTGATATCATCAATGGTCCAGATCTTAGAAAGAAGAGTTGAAAAGAGGAATCTCAGCAGTACCTTGGTTTGATCATCCTTACCACATCCTGAAATCAATTTTTAACAACATGATCATCCTTACCACATCTGAAACAGTGAGATCTGTGACTTGTGCAAGAGGAGGTTTCTGAAGTACTTTCCTCCTCAGAATCTGATGTTTTATAATCAGAGTCATTGTTGGTTTCAAAATCCACTTTTGTTTTATCTTTTGAAATCCTTGGATTATTAGTTTTCAAAAATGATTCCTTCTTTTGAGAAATATGTTTTTCTGTTGGTTCTGAAATTCGTATCGGTGTAAAAGAAGGAATTGGATTAGAAAGAAATTTGTTGAATCGATTTTGAGATGTACTTGCATGACATTGAACATTTTCATTTGAAACAAATCTTTCTTGATTAACAGACACGGACTCTTCACTACTGCTATCTAAAGAAGAACTACTACTAGCTACGCTACTGTCTGAACTAGACTTCTTGGAATTCAAACTACTACTTGAAACAGACTCCTTAGAATTAAGACTACCGCATCCAAGCCCACTTGTGTTACCGTATCCATTATCATAATCCTCCCTGATCTCCTTATGGTTCACTCCTTCTAGACCTGCATGCAGACTGTTAGCATCACTAGGAATTAAATCATTTAAGGGATGAGGTTTCGGAGTAGGTGAATAACAATGCGTGCTAGGAGGAGGATAAACCTTAGGAAACACATTCCCATTGTTCTCCATACCTATTCCGGTTTTTATTTTAGCTCCTCGTTGTTTAACGAGCATCTCTTCAACTTTCATTTGTGAAACGGTCCATCTATCTAACTTGGTCTGAAGTTGAGAGGTTTCAAATTGGGCTAATGTGACTCTTTCAGAAAGCATGTTTATTTCAACATTTTTTGCTAGAAGAGTTTGTTTTAAATGTTCATTTTCATGCATTGCCTCATTTAATTTCACAAAATATTTTGCTTCATTTTATTTTAATTGGGTGTTCATGGTTTTTAGTTCGTTGTTGGTGTCAATCAACAATCGATTGGCCTTGTAGATGCCGAACAAACGAATTCTACAAGGATGAGAGCACATATCTTGAACAGATTCATATGAGAGATCCATTATAACCTTTTCTGCAGCAAGAGCTTTTTCACATGTGCACACTGGTGTGCTTGCAGTTTTCTCATTCACCTTCTTCTCAGCTTCTTCCTTCTGACAACTGTTAACTGTGTGCTCATTGCTTTGTTCATGAATTTGAGCTGCAAGAGCTTGATTGATGGCTTCCTCGGCTTCAGAGACCTCCGAACTCCAATCAAAGTTAGTCAGAAGAGCCACTTCTTTGGTTGGCTTGGCTTCTGCTTTGTCAATGATAGGGATGACACGAGTTGCAGGCTCAGAGGTCGGTTCAGTAACAATTGGACTTGGGCACTCCCTTTTGAAATGGCCAAGTTGCTTACAGTTGTAGCATCTAAGCTTAGCCTTGTCGAAACCAACTCTTCCATTTTGATTCTTGAAGGTGTTTCTCCCAGTGCGTTCGAAGAATTTTCTAGCTCGAACAGTCAACATGGCCATTTGCCATTTCAGGTCGGTTTCTTCCAAATCATCTGGATCAACTTGGTACATATCCTCAGCAGTCAGAGTCGAACCTTGAAGTTCTCCAGCAGTGAAAGCTTGATAGCTGTTATGTAAAGGAAAGAAAGCCAATATTCCTCAGAGGATATTTGATGCTGGTTGCAAACATTCAAGCTTTGAAGAAGTCCAGATGGCTCCTATATCCAAGATTCCTGCAGATGATCATCGAACATCTAGAGCCTGAGTTGCCAAAGCAGAGCAAAGCTCTTGTTGTAAATCCGATGCACCCCAGGATTCTTTCAGATTGTGCTGACAAAAGAGATGATTTCTCAGGGTATACAACTTACCTGATGAAACACATGTACCCTGAGGAAAGGTATGAATACATCAAGAAGTTGATAGAAGATGAAAACAAGAGAAGAGCTGAAGGAAAGGTGAGTGACAGTGTGAAAGGTAAGAGGAAACAATACGTGAGAAGCTCGGGAAAGGAGCATGTAGATAAAATTGAAGAAGAACTGGAGAACCTTGCACAAAAGAAACAGAAATAAAAGGAAAAGCAGAATACCCCGACAGAAGATGAGCTGAGGGCTTCAAAGAAAAGAAGAATAGATCCCAGGGCTGAACTGGACGAAGATATCATCAGAGGTGTAAATACCTCTTTGTCTAATGAATTGGGTATGATCAAGACCAAACTGGTAAATTCTGAAATCAGAGAAAAGGAGAAAGATGCTCAGATCAAAAACATGAACGAGATCATTGCTAAACAATCTTCGTTGATCAAATTTTTGGTAGTAGAGATGAACGAAATTAAGAAGCATCTGAACATGCCAGGTCTAATGAGTGATGCTGAGATCGAATCAATTGGTGACATCTTAAAGGATACATCTGGAGCAGCGGGAGGCAGTGGTTCTGGTGAAGCTGGTAGAGCAGGAGGTAGTGGATCTGGTGGAGTCGGAGGAAGTGGATCAGGTGTGAATGAGACTGATAATAGTGGAGCCCCCAATATTGAAGATCTTGATAATATTAATGTGAGTGACGTAAATCTCTACAGCTTTGAATCAGAAAAACAGCCTGAGATCGTCCAAGCTAAATTCCTTTTGATCGATGAAAGTGAAGATGAGGCTGATATTGATGATCACACAGAGCCGGAAAGCTATACTTGGAAAGAACATTCTCTCACTTATCAAGCTAAGATAAGTTCCATAAGTGAAGAAGTTCTTGAATTTAACAGAGAAGAATGGTTTAAGAAACCTGAGATTGAAGATCAAACCCCTCTGTTTCAAAACATGGCTCAGCCTAGAAGAAAAGAGTCGGATAGACACATCATTAGCTGGAAATTCAGTGAGTCTGTGCATGCTTTTATGATCAAGAGAAGAGGGGGTAGCATTACCTATATTCGCAAACGTGAAAATTTCAAGACCTTGC
The DNA here is from genome assembly GCA_039602395.1 of Deinandra increscens subsp. villosa. Lineage (NCBI taxonomy): Eukaryota > Viridiplantae > Streptophyta > Magnoliopsida > Asterales > Asteraceae > Deinandra > Deinandra increscens. The sequence continues at coordinate 5,315 of JBCNJP010011005.1, forward strand.
CCAGATGGGATCTGAGGAGGTTGGTAGAGCTTCCCCTCATCGATGAAGACAAAAGCGTCAGGGCTACAAATCTGAGAATAATGCTTCAGCAGGCTGCAAAGGACGACTTTGTGTCGTTTGGATTTATGAAGGGGAAGAGGATGAAGTCAACAACTGAAATTGATGAAGTTACTGGGAAGCCGAAGGTCTCCTTAAAGTTCAAGCCAGCAAAGACAATGAGCAGGATCAGAATACCAGATCAAGAACCGTCAAGGCTGCAAAATTTCAAAAAATGGTTTTATGACAACCAAACTGGGGAAGCTGTGATAAGAATAGGAGAAAATGATGAAATTAGATTATTTGACCCCATGGAAGTATTCTCCTTCAGTAATGATGATTTGAAGACTCTCTGTGAAAATCCTATCAGATGTGGGGCACGAGACGACACTGTTGAAGAAGCTAACCTGTTTGTGAGGGTAGCCAACAAAGCCAGAGGGATTATCAAAGAGATACGGGATTTAGCAGAGAAAGTGAAGGAGGGTGAAGAGAGAATGGAAGAGGACAGGGATCTAGCAAACAGAATGAAGAAAACATGGAGCGGACTTGGAGAATCTTCTGAAAAGGTTGTGAAGCCTGCTGAGGTTCCGGTTGCTGATGAACCAGTTGTTGTGGAGGAACCAGAGACTGAGATCCCCGTTGCTGAAGAGCCAATTAATTTGGGGGAACCAGAGTCCGATGCCCCAGGTGCTGCTGAAACAACCATTGTGGGGGAATCTGAAGATAATGTCCCAGTTGCTGACACGTCAATTTTTTCGGGGGAATCAGGGACTCCAGATCAGAACAAGGAGCCGAACCAAACTGAAGCCGGAGCTGACAAATGAAGATCAAGAGGCTGAGTCCCTCCCTAGGGGGAATATTGAAGATCATGTAGGGAGGAATTCATTGTTTTGTTTAGCTTATTTGTATAGTTTAGTTTCATTTGTAATATGTCTTTTGGTAGGCTAGCGAAACTACCGAGCGAAACTGTAGTTTCGCTCGGTACATAGATTAGACTGTCTCAGTGACAGTTTCGCTTGGCCAGCGAAACCGCCAGCGAAACTGTTCACTGGACAGTATATATATGCCGCCTTGTGCAGCCTTTTGTAACTTTTGCAACATTGGTGAACCCTAATACAAGAAATCGTTTATTGGTGAGTTTTGGTGACGGCTAGGAGCATTTCTTACTATTTTTGTAGCTTGTAATCATCTCTTATCAATCTTTGGTTCATGTTGTGATTGTTCAAGGCTAGAAAACCATTTTAGCTATTGAGAATCATCTATTGTTGTTATTTCTTTGGTTTTCTTCTCAAAACACCTTCATTTGCACTAATAAAGATCAGTGAGGACCAACAGTAGAAATTTGGAAGCATATGTGGATGACATTGTTATCAAGAGTAGGAGTGAAGAGGATATGTTCAGGGATATAGAAGAAACATTTATGAAACTGAAAGAAATCAACATGCGACTGAACCCAAAGAAATGTTCATTTGGGATGAGTGCTGGAAAGTTTCTAGGTATGATAGTAGATGATGAGGGAATTAAGGCTTGTCCAGAAAAGGTAGATGCAATCCTGCAAATGGGGTAACCATCAACAATAAAGGATGTGCAGATATTGAATGGTAGGTTGGTTGCCTTGCAAAGATTTGTGTCAAAGGTTGCGGAAAGGTCATGCAGGTGTTGAAATCAAGTATTGAGAAATCTGATTTTTGTTTGACTGTTGAAGCAGAGGAAGCATTCAAGCAATTGAAGCAATTCTTGGTTTCATTACCGACTTTGACTGCACCAATAGTAGGAGAGGTTTTACAAATGTATTTGGCGGTTTCAGAAGGAGCAGTCAGTTCCGTTTTGGTAGCAGAAAGGGGGCAAAAGCAAATGCCCATTTATTATGTAAGCCGAGTTTTTAAAGATTATGAAATACGATATCCTCTCATGGAAAAGTTGGTATACGCCCTTGTGCTATCAGCAAGACGTTTGAGGCGTTATTTTCGAGCTCATATAATCGAAGTGCTCACGACATCTTCTATAAATCAAGTGTTAAGAAGCCCGGAAGTGTCAGGTCAGATGGTAAAATAGGCTGTGGAGTTAGGACAATATGATATTCAGTTCAAGCCAAGAACAGCCGTGAAAGGGCAAGTTGTTGCGGATTTTCTGGCTGAAATGCCCAGTGGAAGTGGAGACAACAGTGGTAAAAATAGTAGTTTTGATGTGTTGTCGAAAGTGTCGATGGGCATTTGGAAGTTGTATACTGATGGTTCCTCAGGTGATGACGGTGCAGGAGCATGTTTGCAAATGAATTTTTCAAATCTTTTATAAACTAGTCATATAATTTTGTTCATAAAGTAAGACATAATTCATGTGTTTAACAGGGCTATAGTTAATAAGTCCGGATGGAGATGAGTTGACATATGCGCTTAAATTCGATTTTAATGTATCTAATAATGGGGCGGAATATGAGGCGTTATTGGCAAGTTCATCATTTTACTTAACTAAATGATTTTTTCTAAAAATAAAGTATGTATGAAGATTTACATGTTAAAGCGTTCTGTTTCGAAAAATTCAAATTTCAACTCCAGTTCTTTACCCGAAGTCACACTTCGTTACCGTAACCGCCACGAAGTCACACTGAGTTCTTCAAAGTCGTACTTCGTTCCTGTAACTGTCACGAAGTCATACTTCATCTGCTGCTAAGTGACACTTCATAGTTCACTTCGTTGAGTGGTTTGTCCCTCAGTTTGTGTCTTCGTTCGTAAGTCAGTTCACTTTATAGATTATACAAAGAGATATGAATGTAGATCAAAAGGCGAACTATACTCGAGAGCAAAAAGCCTATGGAGCGCTACGATGACGTTACCAAAAGAATTGCTACATCAGTTCAAAAACTGCAAGAATTCGAAGGAATTACGGAATGCTTTAAAAGGAGTGATGTGAAGGAAACAAGCAATATAAGAAAAGCAAGAAGAAGGTTTTAAGGAAACTATTTGACAATTTCAAACATTTTGAAGGCGTGGGAGTGTCTGACTTAATCTCTAGATTCTGTTATATGTAATTTGAGATGGATTGTGAGTATTAAGAAAGATGATGATGAACTGAAGGAGAAGTTACTGGAAGCCTTAACGGAGAAATGGATACTTTATGTGTTGTTGTTAACACATGATAAAGAATTCTCAAAAATGACGTTTTTGCAACTGATTGGAAAGCTTCAAGCAAGGGATTTGGAAATGAAGAATATAAACAATACACTCGCTCAAGTGCAGAATCCGAAACACTACTATGGTCAAAACGCTGCAACAATTTCTGGTAAATCAGGAAAAAGTGTCAATTTAACAATTGTAACTGCATTTGTAGCAGGATGTGTCTCTGAAACTGGAAACATGTATAATTCTGATAACTATGAGTCGAGGGGTTGTATTATGTCCACCCCAACACGTAACACTATCAAGGCAAGCAAACTGGCTCTCTCGGTTAATACTACTAAAGATTATATGGCCTTGGTGTCTGCTCTAGTGTCATCTTATTATGGGGTAATTACTAGAAAGGTGAGTAATGCTGAACTCACGGAGGAAGATTATGACCAGGTAGATCCCAATGACATGGATTTGATGGATATCAACTTGCAGATTACTATGTTAGCGAGGAGACTTAAGAGGTTTTTGAAAAAGACTGGAAGAAAGGATCTGAATTTAGGAGGTAGAATTGGTTTTGACAAATCAAAAGTGTGTTGTTACAACTGTTCAAATTTTAGGCATTTCGCATGAGAATATCAGCAACCTAAGAAGCAAGAATACCAGAAGTCAACTCATAAAACTGATAATTTGTCTGTTAACCCTAAGTATACAACAACAAATTCAGGGAGTGCTTCTACTTTAGAATCTGATTCTACTAAAGCCCTAGTTTCACAATATGATAAAGTTTATAATTGGGGTAGTCAATTCTCTGATTCATCTACTTTACTTGTTAAACATGTGCAGGATGAAGATGCTATGACTGATACTACATCAGAAGGAAGTGAAGTTCATGATATATCAGATGAAACTGAAGGATGTCAAGAATATTCATATCAATTTGCAAATGATAAATTTGCATTCATGGCGAATTCAGTATCCGAGGCTGATTCTGATGACCTTCTACTGATGAAAAAGGAGTTATAGATTTTGACGAAAGATAAGGACGCGTTAATCAAAGAATGCGAGGTAGCTAAGGCTCAAGCAAAATAAGCTGCTGACAACTTTAAAGCCTTGTTTCAGAAAAGCTACCCGGTTCAACAAAATATGAGAAGACTCACAAAATTTCCATGGAAGCTGCTGAGAAGATTATCACATTGCAAGAGGAATTATAAAGGATGGTTGATGACAACAACACTCTAAAGTCTGAGAATGCAGCATTGAAGAGAAATACTTTAACAGAATCAGTTGTGGCTCTCATGGTAGATAATTAGAAGGTATCCAATTCTTCTATGTGTAATTTATGCAGTAAGGTAGCTAAAGCAAATGGTGAGTTGTTAGAAGAGAAAAACAAAATGGCAGATCAATTATCTGTTGCAAAGGCAGATATTGATGTTCACAAGAAAAGGTGGGAGGGTACTACCAAGGAATTGATGACATTGCATGAGCGTTTACGAGTTTAAAAACTTGAATTCGGAAAACAGTCTGATATGCTTGTGACAGCATAAAAGGAGCTGGTTGAGACGCAGAAACATGTGTCTGACTTAAAAATTGAATTCTGGATTTGACAAACAAATTGGAAATTTCTAAAGGTTCCATATCATTCAAAAAAAATTTGTATAAAACTGAACGAAGTCAAATGTCAAAAAAATATTAGAAAAATTCAGCCAGGTTCCTTCCCCCACAATCATCACTAATACTCCATCTTTTCAACCAATGTCTAAAGCGAAGTTTGATTATTCTTCGTTTAAGGAAGAAAAATCTAACAAGTCAAATGAAAAACATCCAGCAAAACAACCAACTGAGATATCCGCATTTTATTCTGAAGTCGATGAAATGTTTTACAATTTCAAGGATTTTAAAAACATCGATGATCTTGTTTCTACTAATGAAATTGAAGTTTTAAAAGATTCAAAAGTTAATTCAAAACAGAAACAAGAGGAAATGATTTTGCAAAACAAATTTGATGAAAGTTAATCAGAGCTCAAGAAATTGAGTAAGTTTGAGCAAAATTAAATTGCTCGTTCTCGGTGGGTTGTTGGTAAGAAACCGAAAAAGGGTGGGATTGGATTTGTGCCAAAACCAATGATTCAAAATGCTAATGTATTTGAAAAGGGCTTTTGTTCTAAAACACCAACTGGGTCTGCTGGAAAATCTGGTGTTGAAGAAAAATCTGAAGTGTTTTATAGAAATGTGAAATGGACTACTTATCGTTTAAAAGGATCTGATAAGATGTATAGTGATAAGGAATTCCCTTTGAAAATGGTCGATCCAGATCTGATTGAAAAGGTTTTGAAGGGAGGTTATGGTCCTAAGTATGATCCAAATTTCACCTAGTGTGCCATTTAGAGGGAAAAATGGAAAGATTATTATTCCAAATGACACACTAGATTCTGATCAATCTGTTTCAGATAAATCTGATCATCATTCTGATCATGGGTTGGTTAAAAATGTGCAGAAATGTCAAGAAATCAATTGTTTCCCAACCACCAAAGGCTGATAAACCAATTTTTGCTGATAATGCCAAAAGTAATTTCAGAAAGCCAAATAGAGTTGTTTAGAAAACCCAATTTCATGATAACGCTTTTTATGATAACTTTGGTTATGGGCCGAATCCACCAATTTATGGTAGGGGCCAACTTGGTTTGGTCATAGATCCAAAACTAGTGCTGGTCCATCTAGTTATGGTGGTAGGAGGGGATTTCATCAAAATTTTGATGATGGGTATTATTCAGGGAATGAATATTTTCATGATGATTTTTACCCCAAGACTGAAAATGGATACGGTTCACATTTTTATGATCAGTTTTCTGGTCATCAGGTTTCTTATACTCAAAAGAAGTTCTTAAAACTAAAGAAACCGAAGCCTATTATTAAAACCATATACGATGATGGTACGGTCGACGAATTTGGAAATCTGGTTTCGATTATAATCACCGATCGTCGTCGTTCTTTTAAATGCAAGATAAAAGGACATATGTATAAGCAAAGTCCATTGTTAAAAGCAAAGCTTGAACAGTCTGGATCTGCATCTAAAGGATATCAGACTGATAAACCTGCCTCTGCTTAAACTAAAGCGAAAGTCAAATTTGTTGATTATAAAGGTTTAGTTCATGATGACCTTAAGCCGTCAGCTTCAAAATTCAAATCAGCTAAACATGATAAGAAATTTGATGGTGAAACTGAAAAGATTAAATCCATTTTGAAAAACCATGAGGCATCATCGAGTCAGTAGAGAGACTTGTGGAAACCGAAAGGTTCGTCCACTACAGGTGTCGATTTTTTGGAGGACACCGGACGACCCAAAGCTTCAAGCTTTGGTCCCTCCCAAACTAATTAATTTTCTTGATGTGTGCAAGGAGCTCCGAGATGGTCAGTGAATAATCTATGGGTAGTCGACAATGGAGCGTCCCGACACATGATGGGTGACATTTCCTTGCTCGATGAAGTCAAACCTTATAATGGAGGAAGTGTTACCATTGCGGGAAATATATCGGCAAACTTACCAAGGGTGCGATAACATTCGATCGAGTTGAGTATGTCAAAGAGTTGGAGTATAATTTACTCAGCATTTCCCAGATTTGTGACAAGCAGTTTACAACGACTTTCATAGGGAATGAGTGCTTAATCTTGAAACCCGGATTTGAGATTCCTGAAAGTTGGATAGGTATGCGAGCACCGAGATTGTCCAATCTGTATGTTATGGACATCAATTCAGCTAAAGCTACTGTGGTCGGTCAATGTTTTGTATCTAAAGCTTTCGAAAGATATATTCAGTTCTATGGCATCACCGCATGGGTCATTTCAGTTACAGAAAGATGAACTAATTGGTTAGAAAGGGTCTGGTTATAGGAGTCCCGAATAATCAGTTTATTTTCAATGACGTCTGTGTGAGCTGCAAGAAGGGGAAGCAAACGAGAAAGTCTCATCCTTTGAAGAAATACCATTCGATTACTGTTCTGCTTGAACTGCTTCACATGGATCTATTTGGGCATGTAAACAAACGAAGCATATAAGGAGAGTGGTATTATTTGGTGATCACAGATGAATATTCTAGATTTTCATGCGTGAACTTGATTAATACTTTAGAATAATACTACAAGCTGAAAGTATGTAGAATCCGCAATGATAATGGCACGGAGTTCAAGAACACCAAAGTTGGGGCGTTTTGTTATGAAAAGCACATTGTACATGAGTTTAGTACACCTTACACTCCCCAACAGAATGGTGTCACGGAGAGAAAGAATCGTACAATTATTGAGACGGCGAGAACCATGCTAGCTGACTCGAAGCTTCCAGTGAATTTTTGGACTGAGGCAGTTAGCACAGCATGTTATGTTTTAAATTGGGTTCTGACGGTTAACAGCTCGGTAAAACATGTTATGAGCTGTTGAAGAACCAAAAATCCAAATCTCAAGTATCTGGAACCGTTTAGGTCCCCTTGCACGATCTTGCAGTCTGCAGGGAAGTTCGACGAAAAAGTAGTCGAAGGATTCTTCGTCGGATATTCCAATCAGAAAAAGCGAGTCTTTAATACGGTGACCGGTGCAGTGGAGGAATGGTTACACCTTGATTGCCAACCACATACATTACTACCCAAAGGTGTTGGACCAGATTGGATGTTTGATTACAAAGCTTTATTTGATTCTTTAGATTCTGACAAGGGGTTAACCGATGAGCAACTAGCATCAATTTACATTGATTTGCAAAATGATGCACCGATTATGCATACTCCGCCTTCGACAACTCCGAATGTGCCAGCGAAAGATGAATTGACCGAGTCCACAAATGAAGCTATTTATGATACGTCTTCGGATGAAGAGAATGAGTTCCATGAGGCTCAATTGGAACCTGTTGATGTTCCTATCCCGCAACCTGAGTTAAGTTCAAAAGATAATGTTGTGGTTGAGGACGATCATATCAACAACCTGAATGAAAATATTGGAGTTCCGATTCATCCGACGCTCCGAATAAACACCTACCATCCGCAAGAAAATATTATAGGTGATTTGGAAGTCGGGGTGCGTACAAGAAGACAAGTTGAAAGTGGTGCATTGCTAGCTATCAGGGAATCTGGGGTTCAAGATGAAGTATTTCACTCGTGCTTTCCCTCTCAGATCGAACCTATGAATGTGTAACAAGCACTCAAGGACGGTTCATGGGTAGAAGCGATTCAGGAGGAACTCCTACAATTTCAGAAACTCGGCATTTGGCACTTACTTGATTTACCTAAAGGAAGCAAAGAGTCGTGTGGTACCCGTGGGGTTTATAAATGCAAACGAGACGACCGAGGAGTCATTGTCCGTAACAAGGCTCGTTTGGTTGTCCAGGGACTTTCTCAAGAAGAAGGTATCGACTTTAATGAGGTGTATGGGTCCGTTGCTAGAATCAAAGAAATCTGGATAACACCGAGGATCTGATTATCCAAACAAGGTGTATAAGCTTGACAAAGCGTTATACGGTTTACATCAGGCTCCTCGAGCTTGGTATGAAACCTTGTCAACTTATCTTCTTCAGAATGGATTCAAGCGTGGGTTGGTAGACTATACTTTATTCTGCAAGAAAACGGGCAAAGATTTGTTACTGGTACAGATTTACGTTGATGACATCATATTTGGCAGCTCAAATGACATTCTTTCAAAAGATTTTGAGAAGCTAATGCAAACTTTTTTTAAATGAGTTCAGTGGGCGAAATGGCATTCTTTCTTGGTCTGCAAGTACAACAATCTATAAAAGGAATTTTCATTCATCAGATGAAATATATGCATGATATTCTGAATAGATTTAAAATTGCCGATGTTCGTGTTCTGGGAACTCCGATTCAGGTTAACCATGACCTCTCACCAGATAAGGATGGTGAAGAAGTTGACGCAACTCTTTACCGGGCCTTGATTGGGTCTTTAATGTATTTAATCGCAAGTAGACCTGATGTTATGTTTGCTGTTTGTTTGTGTGCCAGGTACCAGGCGAATCCAAAGCTTTCACAATCTGTTGCGTTCAATAGGATTTTTGCTTATCTGAAGGGTAATACTGATCTCAGAATCTGGTACCCTCATGATGATAATTTTGAATTGTCAGCTTATTCAGATTCTAATTACGGCGGTTGCAAGATAAATTTCAAGTCTATAACGGCTGGGTGTCAGTATTTTGGTGAGAAGTTGGTGTCTTGGCAGTGTAAGAAGCAACATCTGTAGCAACATCCATTGCAGAAGCCGAGTACGTAGCAGTCGTAAGCTGTTGCTCTCAGATTTTGTGGATACAATAACAGACGAGAGACTACATTTTGAATTTTCTTACTACTCCCATACACATTGACAATTCTACCGCGATTTGCATTACAAAGAATCCTGTACATCACTCTAAACAAAGCATATAGACATCCGTTATCACTTCATACGTGATTATTATGAGAAACACCTCATTGATTTGAAAAATATCCACACAGATTTTCAAAGAGCGAACTTATTTACAAAATCATTTGATAAAACCCGCTTCAAATATCTTTTGCAAATCAATGACATTCAAAAGTCTCAAACAAAGTAATTATCGGTTGATCATTTTTGATTTATTTGTTGCATTTTAATTTTCTTTGCTTATTTTCATTAAAAAAAATCCAAAAATAGTGTTTTGTACATTAGGGGGAGAAAAATTGGAAAAGCAAAAAAAAATTGAAAAATGCCAAAATTAAAAAAAAATTGAAAAATCAAAATGAGAAATTGATCCGACCTAGCGAGAAGTGATATTACATCAGTATACGTTATCAACCATGGATAAAGTAGAGATAAAGGTTGTAGGTACTTGTCTGATTAGTGGAATGTGCCTAAACAAATCTGATATATGCTAGTATGATATACACTTAATGCTTGCTTGATACTTGTGATGTAACATCATGATGGATACTGTGTGACTATGGCAATTGAAATCAGAAAACAACAAAAACAGAATAAGAGATATTCTGGTGTACGCATGTTTTCATTGTGCAAAGATTTAAACTTGTTTGATTTTCTTGATTTTCTCAAGTGATCGGCTTTTCTTTGCGTATCGAAAGATTGACCGGCGTGGTGTTCACTTAAGGTTCTGCTTTATTTTCTTTGGTGTTTCATATAATCCATCGGGCTTTCTCTGCGTGTACGAAAGTACCGACCTAATTGTTATTAGGTTATACAACTTCTGCTTTATTTGTTATTTCTTATTTTCCTAAACAATCGGACTTTCTCTGCGTGCTCACAAGGTCGACCTGATTATTGTTTGTTTAGGGTTCTGCTTTATTTTTTGCATGAAACAACATGAACGATAAATCTCTGTTGAAAATCATATTCAGTGAAAAGAAACAAAAAAAATATGAATAAGTCATGTTGCCAGTATTCCTGATTGTGTGGGGTTTGGGGTTTTACATTATCTGTGCTTGATAATATTACCGATTATAAAAATTGATTTGCTGAAGCTGAAATAAACTAAAAAGTTGTATCCTCGATCGACTTGGCTTGCATGCTGATTAATTTTGAAATTGAAGTGTGTCTGATATGTATTGTCTCATATGATCTCGCGTCTGGAACTTTCTCACAAAAATTTTAAGTTATTCGTATTTCATTTCTATTTGGTTAATTGTTTAATGTTTGAAAATCCAAAAAGATTTTAGGCGTGTTTTAGCATAATCTTGTGAAAATTCAAAAATATTTTCGGTGTGTTTGAAAATTTTTAGCAAAATCAAAAAAGATTTTGTTTCTGATCTTATTTCGATCAATGGATGATGAATTTTATCACAAGTATGCCAGGAAACCAAACGGATCATCAAGCTCATCGATGTTTGATCAAAAGTTTGTGATAAATATTTATAAAAAATTTAAACTTTTGGATCAATTTGAAAAAACATCACAAAATTCAGGGTTAAAGGTGAATATTTTGGAAGACCGAAGTGTGACTTCGGATGATCCGAAGTGTCACTTCGTGTGAGTTCGGTTTGATCCAAAGTGAAACGAAGTATGTTCCAAAATCTGAGTTCGGGTCACTTTGAAGTGACACGAAGTCACAGTTCGGGTAACGAAGTGACCAGGCTATAAATAGCCGAAGTCTCAGTTCGGATCTCACTTTTACCCAAACCATTTCGCTTCACTTCGTATAAACCCTAACCAAACCATGCCTTGTGACCAAATTTCAAATTTTACCGTATTTTGGTTCAATTCTTGACTGAAATCGGGTAGTGGCTTAGTTTACAAGTTTAGGGATATGTTTTGTTTCTATTTTCATCCATTTAATCGTGTTAATTTGGTCAAGAACCATGTAGGGTCTCAAATATTCAAAGTTTCAAATTTTTTGGACGGTTAGAGTGGTTTTTAGTGGATGAAATTTGTACCATTGACTTCGTCTTGATCAGACGCGTATATGGTTACAAGATTTTCGACAAATGGTTACTGGATCATCGTGTTTGATTGAAGAAACCCTTTGGTTTCGTCACAGACCCGAAGTGGGTGTTCTTGACACAAAGTGAGACTTCGGATCCCACTTCGTGTAATTTGAATCCAGTTCGGTCCACTTCGGACGTTGACCGTCCACTTCAGATGTTGACCAAGTCAACTTCGAGTGTTGACTGTATTGTTGTTGTTGTCCCAGTTCGGATCCACTTCGGAACACATTTCGCACCAGTTCGTGTAACACTTTTCAGTTTGGATCCACTTCGTGTAAACCTAATTTTTTGACTAAAAAGTTAATTGTTTACGCAAATGGATAGTAATTAATGAATTTAGTGATTGTTTTTTTTATATCACATTGAATATAATGAATATTTTGTTTTATGTGTTTTCTGAAATGGCAATCGATTTTAAAGCCGGTGATAGACATAATCTCTGTGCTTATCTAGGAGTCAGTAGAACAAAAGCAGCAAAGATGTTGTCTATGATGACGGCCTTGAGTCTCAACCGTCCATACAACTTTGCTGGTCAGATATTTCATTACATCAAAGACAATCTTGTAGTAAGGCATAAGAGGGCACTGCTGTATCCAAGATTTGTGCAAATGATCTTAAATGATTTGTACCCACAATTAGTATAGACTGAAACCCAAAAATGGTTTTAAAGCACATGAGTTATGCAAGTGTGGGTACGCTGACAATCTATCAGAAGAAGACAGCAGATGAACAACTCGTATGAAGAGACTGATAAGTCACTTGGCGAGAGCTGATTACCAAGCTCCAGCCAATGGTGAACCTCGTCATGAAGAAGGTAGTTCCGATGAAGAGTTAGATTATTATTGGTTGGAAGAGAGATACCAACAACAGCAACAGCAACCACGACAACCAAAACAAAAGAAACAAAAGAAACAACAAACACAGCAACCCCCAGCTGTAACTGATCCTGAAGCAACTGAACCAGTAGTAACTGAACCTATTGTTATTGAACCGGAAGTTCAAACAACTGTTGGTGTGTCTGAAACAGTTGTAGTGAATTCCCTGATGGATGAAGATGATGATATGGATGATATTAATTCTGAAGATGAATCTGACACCAATAACCCGTTAATGTTCATATCTGTGGGAGCTCAATAGATACTGGTGAAGAAAGGAAGTAACGAACATCTTGCTTACCAAACCAGGAGAAATAAGAGTAATGATCGTTACGTTGGTCGTGTATATGAAGAAGCAGCTCCATCTGATCATGATGAAGATTATAACCCTGATGCCGATGTCAAAAAAGGTAAGGGTAAACAACGAGTCACATCTTCTTCTGCACCGAAAACATCAAAGAGGAAGACGGTTGCCACTTGTGGTCGAAGTTGTCCAAAGATGTTGAAATGTACAGAAATTTTAAAAAGACGTGCCAGCAGTGGGTCTTCATCGGGTAGTCCAATGTTATCTCCACTTCCATTGAATTCTACACTAGTTGATCCACTTGCATCTTCTGCTGCAATGGAGACAATTATTTCCTCGTTAACGTAGTAAAAAATTGTAAGGAGGTATCTTGGATCACAGTTTGTATCGACAAGCACAACACCTATAGCAAGTGTTGGTGCTCAGTATGTAAATCAGCCACTTGGAACCACATCTGTTTCAGTTTTTCAACTACTACAACTCCAGCTTCAAAAGATTTTAATATCAATGTTTCTTCGAGGGGCATATCTTACTCTCAGATTGATATATTCAAAAGTATTCTCACTGATTGTCAGGCTCAAATAGATGACTTAAAAGGTAAAGATGAAGAGAAGACAAAGTTGATTGAGGATCTGAAACCAAAGATGAAGCTCAATCAAAACAAATTGTTGAACTGAAAAGAGATTATCAACAAATGAGAAGTGGGAATAAAGGCAAAGACTCAAGAGATTATGAAACTGAAGTTGGCAAGTACTTCCCAAGAAGCACAATTATCTCAGATGAATGAGCATATCAAATTTCTGCTTAGTAAATTTGTTGCTCAGGCGG
>JBCNJP010011006.1:0-18898 GCA_039602395.1 Deinandra increscens subsp. villosa
ACGTTAATGTTTTTTTTATAAAATTCACACCAAAAGTCTTAAAATTATGTTATCTTTAATTATGAAAAAAAAATATTAAAAAAATTAATATTTCGTGAGTTTTTCATGTAATGCACATGTGCATCATTGTCATTAGTATTGCACAAAGACGAATTATCATGCGAAACAACACTCCTTATGTTAAAAACACTAAACAATGTATGGTACTAATGATAATGCTACATAGTGCACATGTGCAACATAGAACTAAAAAAATTATAAAATATTTTTTTTCTTTAGATATAAAGATAACACAACTATAAGATTTAGGGTGCAATTTACTTTTAAAAATATTAATGTATACCACACGTATGGGGGGGGGGTTTGTGATGCACATATGCATCATTAAACAAAAATACAAAAAAAATGTCAGAAATATAAGACATATCGTGCCGACTTAGAAAAAAAATATTAACTCATACTAAAAATATGAGTTATTTTTTGTGATAAACATGTGCACTACAAAAAAATGATTTTGGGTCATGCGATGATTTTTTTTAATAACATTAAAGCAAAATTATAGGGTTTTGTTTCCATATAGGTGCCCTTCTGTAACATCCCAAGATTCAGGTAATTGCGTAACTAATAGTTAATACTAATACTATGCTTATATATTACGCGTTTAACAAGTTAAAATATTAGGGAATACGTATTTATATGTTATACGTGCTACATATAAGTTATATGTATATATGCATAAGGATATATGTGAATACGTAGTTGCAAGGTTAAGAAATGGATAAATACATGATGATATACGTGATTAGAATTATCATTTGATGTATCTCGAGAGTTAGAAATAATTAGGAAAATATCCTAATATGTTTTAGGACTTAAAATGAAAGATATATTAAAGTATAAGGGTTAGAAAGGCACCAAACCAAAGCATAAGGGCTGAAAACGAAAATATGGGGCTGCTGGGTAGCTCGCGTATCGCGAAGGGGATGCCAGGGTTTGGCGCGGTACGCGAGGGGTCCCTGTGTCGGCCAGATTCGACCTTATCCACTTCAGCCGCCATTTTGAGCCTTGACACGTGTCAAAACCGGTCCTTAGTCACCATGGGACGTGTCTACACCATATTTAACACCCCATACTATAAATAGAAGCCTTAACTCATAGGATTTCATTGCTAGTTCATAAATCAAAGCTTAGAAAACCCCGAAAACTCTCAAGAACGTGCATAGCTTGAAATCGGTTGATCCAGGAGGTATTAGAAGCTACTTTTCTGCAGTGGGTCGTTATTAGGTATGTGTTACAAAAGCCCTCAATCAATTTCATGATTTATAACATCTAGATATGCTTTTTAGAAAAGATCCGAAATTAGGGTTCTTGAGCATGATTCTTCAAAATTGAGGAATCTGTTTGGAATTAAGGTCTGATTTTTGGTATGTAAGCTTAAAATAACATGTTTTAAGAAAGCCCTAAGTTTATTTCATGATTTGAAAAGGTTTGGTATGAATTTGAGGAACGGGCTAAAATTAGGGTTTTCTAAGATGTTGTTTTGCTAAAAAGTAATGATCGGGATTGAATTAAGGTCCCATCTTTTGAAGTATATCATAAAATGATATTATGAACAGAAGCCCTAAGTTTATTTGATAATAAAAAGAGTTTTGATGATAGTTTGAGAACTACGTCAAAATTAGTGTTTTGAAAGATGATTATCGAGTATTGGACTATCTATAAGGAATTGGGAGTTGGTTTTTGGTATTAGAACATGTTTTAAGAAATCCTTAAGTTAGTTTCATGTTTAAAGAAGTGTTGGTATGGTTTCACCATGTTGGTTATCAAGAACAAGTAAACCAAGAACAAGAACATAAACATTGGTGTTTTGATCATAGTAATTCCGCTTCCTGGTCGTGATAACGCCTATACGGTCGGTCATGATCATCACCACACTAAAACACAAATATGGGTGATATCTCATAGTAATCCCGCCTCCTGGTCATGATAACGCCTATACGGTCGGTCATGAGAATCACTCATCAAGTGCATAAAGGCTTGGACAAGGGTAATGATATTCAACAAAAGAACATGTTTTTATATATAATAAGTATATATAAGTTCAATTGTGATAATTAGTAAAATATACCGAGCTATTCGGGTACTTAGAAGTTCGTGCGGACCGGAAGGGTAAGCGCCTGTACACTGGGGTTTCTGGCATAGCGAGGGTGTCGCATAAATCCCAAATGGGACCTGGCATCCCTCACTGGGCGATCTCGGAGTGAGCGTTTACTTATAGGAATGCATGTCTTCATATTATAATTAGAAAAGTTATATTGCCTATAAAGGGCATTTTGGTCATTTTGACCTCTGAGAAAGTATAATCTTAGGATTATGGAACATAGAAGATGTTTATAATATAAAGCCTTTTATTAATACAACCCGATACACGATTAGGTTTGGATCAAGGCCTTTAGTGAAGATTCCGCCTGAGATTATTCAAGTAAAAGACAGAGGTGAGTCACTCTCTCACTGGGCAATTACTTTTTATAAACGGGATGTGTAGTTCTGTATTTAAGTTTATATTTGACTGCCATTAGTATCTATAAATGTTGAGGCCTGAAGGGTTAGATACGATCTTGGAAGAGGGCCCATGTGACACGTACAAATAGGTAGTATGCATACAGATAGACCTAGTTGCTTGGACGATCATTCCCGATCCTGATTCTGTGATCCCTGCCATGGATATACATGTTTATATGATGTTGTAGTCAAAATTTAATTACATATGAACTGCTACGTTTATGAAACTCACCAGCATTATGCTGAGCCCCAAATGTTGTCTTTTTCTTTTGGACGCACATCTTAGGTACCATGTAGTAGCAGATAGCTAGACATGGATGGGACGAGGAAGAAGCTAGTATAGAAGTTTGAATTTTGGTTGGACGAAGACATAGACTTCTAGTTTCAAATAAGAACTTCAATGTCATATTATCTTTGTACTTTGTAGATCCTACAAATTTTGTTATGAATAAAGTTAAAGACTTCCGCTGTAAATTTTGATTAGTGCCATGTGCTTTCTTTTATTCGATGCGTAACACTCCCTAGTGCTTATCCTGGGATGCGGGTGTTACACCTTCGAGTGTTATCAAGAGGTGTACGGTAAAATAAAAAACCGGCTGAAGTGATTAAAAAATGAAGATTGTAGGTTTCGAACTTGCAACATAGAGGTTAGGTGCCCTTCGAGTGTTATGAAGAGGTGTTGTTTGTTTTTTTAGAGGTAAAATGTCTACAGTCTGCGGACCACATCTGCAGACATCTGCAGAAGAAGAGGTGGACCAAACATCTGCAGTCTGTAAGAAGAGTACTGTTTGTTTTTTTTTTTAACTTCTACAGACTACTAATATAAACTGAAATTTAAATAAACCCATTTTTAAGTTTAAAAGAGCTTTTCTAACAAAAATTTTAAAAAATAATTACACTTATAGGTTACCAAACATATATATCTAACCCAACAACTATATCAAATATAAATTCTTGCTTCAATTCAAACTTGAATGAACTGGGTAATGGCAGAGTCGAATATTATAAATATACATGGGGTAACTTAAACCCAGTAAACAACTAATTAACTTAGAATCAACTAACAATTAGGAAAGAAATGTCATTTATGCATTAAATTACTATAGCCTGAACTAATCTTCCTTTCTTATCAGATTTAGGGTAAAAATTTAGGGGCTTCGAATAATAGTAAAAGGTTAGACAAATCAAATTAACTTCTATCAAAATCTTGAATTGAATTGATGTTTATCACATTATTCATAACAACCAGTACAATTTGATAGATTTGAAAGAAATATATATATATATATATATATATATATATATATATATATGAATTACCTCTAGTCTAGGGTTTAGGTCGTAGTCGAGATAAAACATCAAAAAGACGACGTGAAGAGCGTCAGTGGAATGGAGGGTGGACAGGTGACGGTGAATGGCGACGGTGGATGAGGGTGGCGGAAGTGGAAGGAAGAAGACGACGGTAGTAGTTTGACATGGGATTGAGGGCAACGTGAGAGGGATATGGGGAAGGGTTTTTTTGTTTTTCTTTTTTTTATTATTAAAGAAGAGGTTAGAAGATCCTTAAAGAGGTAAAACCATGTCTGTATCAAGAAGTGGACGCGCATACGTTTTTTAATGAAGTGTCTGCGAGAAAACAAACAATCTGCAAAAGGTAATGTCAGCGTGTAGTCTACGCGGCGCAGACTTAAGAGGACAAGAAGATGATTTTATAAAAAAACAAACACCACCTAAATCTTGAATATATATATATAGGGAGATGATCATTTGAGAACCAATTTGATTTGAGAACTAAAAAGAACTAATTTGAGCCACAAGTTTACTTACATGTATTCCCCTCCCATGAATTGTAGTGGCACTCCTGAAATTTATGGTTGATATTTAGTTTTATATATATATATATATATATATATATATATATATATAGGGGAAGGATCCTGCGAAAACACCCTTTTTTGTGAGAACTGCGTAAACAAATCTTAAAACCTACATAACTTTTTCATACGTTAATATTTTTTTAAAAAATTTGCACCAAAAGTCTTAAAATTATATTATCTTCAATCCTATAAAAGTTTTAAAAAACTTAATGATTTTTTTATTTTTTTAAATATTTTTTTGTGTGGTGCACATGTGCATCACAAAAAAAAAACTCATACTTTTAGTATGAGTTAATATATTTTTTTTCTTAGTCGCACCATACGTCATATATTTTCATCATTTTTTTGCGTTTTTATTCAATGATGCACATGTGCATCATACCAAAAAAAAACGCTCATACATGTGATATACATTAATAGTTTAAAAAGAAATTGCACCCTAAATCTTATAGTTGTGTTATCTTTAGATTTAAAGAAAAAAAATAGCATTTTACAACTTTTTTTTAATTATATGATGCACATGTATATCACACGGGAAAAAAAGCGTTCAGTTTTTTTTTTTAATATTTTGCTCCAGATTTAAAGATAACGTAATTCTAAGACTTTTGGTGCAAATTTTATGAAAAATCGTTAACGTATGAAAAAGTTACGTGAGTTTTAATATGTGTTTTCGCAGTTTTCACAAAAAGATGTGTTTTTGCAGGATCTTAACCCTATATATATATATATATATATAGGGTTGAGATCCTATGAAAACACAAGTTTTTGTGAAAACCCGAAAACAAGACAAAATTATAAGAAATTGGCCAAAAATATAACTTAATTAAAAACCACGCTAAAAAACACACGGAGGGGCAAAATAGGAAAATAAAACTCGGAAAGACCTAATTCAATTAGAATTCAATTCGCCTAATACGGGAAATCTCAGATTCTTCACATCCAAAGAGAAACCTCCGAATCCGTTAACCGCCTCTAGCAAATCACCGGAAAACGCACCAAATATCGCCGGAAAAAACACAGATCCGACGACGATTAGAAGTAAAAACGACGAAACACCCAAAATTTCATCACCAGAGACTAAATTTCAAGCATAGAAGCGACGATTTAGAGGTAAACAACTACATTCAGTCAAAATTAGTCAATAACTGTATAGGAATGTAAATAGCAAATGTCGATTTGAAAATCTAGTTATTATCAGTAGTTTAAGGCGCTATATTCGATTTAAACCCTAGATCTGAGAATCTATTTAGGAATCGAGACATGCAGTTGCAAATAGAGTTTATGCTAATTAGCACATTGATATTGATTACATTAACGGTGCACATGTGTAAAAGAACATGAGTGAGAACTGTGTAATGAAGTATGTTATTATATAACTGTTAGTACCTAAGATGAATTTGTGGTGCACATGGGAACCATTAATGTAATAAAGAATGATAGAATATAACTGATAGTATCTAAAATGAATTTGTGGTGCACATGGGCACCATTCATGAATGGTGCACATGTGTAAAATAACACGAGTGATATCTGTGTATAAAATTTCAGGAAAAATTACGACTAGGAAAAAATAAGAAAACACATTAAACAGTAGGGAATGAAAAGGAAATGTATGATAATAAAATGAAATTAAAGTTTTTTAGAAACAACATACAAGGATACACATGTGTACCAAAATTATAAACGATGAAGTTAAATAATACTTACACTATGTACGCATGTGAATCATTAAAACCAGTATTGACAGATAAATGCATTACGTGATAAAAAATGTGCAACTTTACAGACAAGAATCAAACAAATTACGTTGACAATGCACACGTGTACCGCATTGTAAAAGCACACTGTTTTTGTTAATTATTTCTTTTTTATTTTGTTTATTTCAGATTCAAATGAGGAAGATGGCAGGCGTGAAGCGTACACTTATATATTCCCTTGAACATACTATAACTACTCTCCACTCATAAACTGATAATTTATGTTGATTTGTTATTTAGCAAATATTAATGATGTGTGTTGTTGTGACAATCCGTCTTTTCAGGTCTTTTCGTGACTTTAACTATAATTAAACTGTTATAAATGCAGTGTGAACATTTATGTGTTGACTGTGTTGAGTTTAGCAAATTAGGGATTTGTATAACCATCACTATACGATCATACACTTAAAGTCTAGACGTTTGATATTCTATGATGTTATGTAAATCAAATGTTGTGATTTCATGTGACAAGTTAACTTATTATTTTATGTGATATATGTATATATATATATATACACATTATATCCTATTATTTTATATGACAATATGTCACGTAGTTATATGTAACATTTTCTATTATTGTATGAGAGCTTACACGCATCGTTACGATATCGAATTCATTATTTTATGTGAACTGAAAGTACACACACACACACACACACACATATATATATATATATATATATATATATATATATACATTCATGATTTTATGCGGATAAATCAAGGATTATATTTTATAAACGTTATACCTTAAATATGATTGGACATGCACGCGTAATATTCATCATAAAAATCATCATCTGTTAACCCCGTTAGAGTTGATTAACAGTTTGTAACCTCGAGGGACCAGTTTTGCAATTTTCTAAACTTGATTTTATTTAGTAAAGCCACAAGGGACTGTTTCTGCAATTACCTAAAACTCCTTTTCCATTAGGTAAGTTCAGGAGGGATTAATCTTGCCATTATGCCAAACCTGATTTCAACCTTTTGAATGTACGTAACCGCCAACGTCCGCTCGATTGCCGCTTTCGATGACCAACTCACACCGCATTAATTACGTCCAAATGATCGGTCATTGATCATAATCTATTTAAACTTGCGCATCAGAAATCTCTACTCTTTTCAAGCCCTCTCTCTCTCTCGCGCGTGGTAGAAACCTACAAACACCATCGTCGCCGGTTTTGTTTCACCACCGTCTCGCCACCTTTCGCCACTGTTACACTACCATCTGACCACCTTAAAGCCTCTACCCGATGTCTCCAGCCACCGAAGAGTGTCACTAGCAAAGGACTGTCCGTGAGGTCGGGATTCGGGTCGATCCGACGAACACGAAAACATCATCTTCGTCAATCGAGCTTTTGTTGATGTCTCCACATAAGGTATGTACTGAGCCATGTTTCCTACATGATTCGTTTGCTTCTGTAATGGTTTCGTAAGGTTTACTATAACTGGTTATGGAGGTCGGGACGTTAGGGTTTTGTTTGAAGAAGGAGACAACCGAACGGATATTAATAAATATTTTGTTGTCGCGTTACAAACGCAAAGGGGCAGTTAGCCGAGTGGTTTGTACTCTGCTTGTTAACACCGAGGTCTCCTGTTCGAAACCTGGCCACTGCGTTTCTTTTTATCTTTTTCTGTAATCCGGATCTGCCTCCCTGTATAATTAAAAGTATTGTTGGATGATTGGAAGACAAAACAAACTTTCAGCCCAGCGGCCAGGCCCTTGTTCTTGGAACGAGAGGTCCTGGGTTCGAACCTCATTGACCTCCTTGATTTTCTGTTTTGTTATTTTTGCAACTTTGGACATTTGGTTTGTTAAGAACTTGTATAAAATGGTTTCTTAGGAATACTAAAATCCATAAACTTCGTAAAAGGTTTGTTAAGTGAATTTTCTCATTTGGTTTGATGAAAAAATACAGTTTTTAATAATTGTGAAAATGTATTTAATTATTCAGTATGTCTCGTGTGTAAATATTATATATTTTACAAAAATGAGTATGTAGATATACTTACTTAATTATTAAAAACTCGGAAATATTTTGTATAAACGATATGGATAAACGATATTTGTTTTATAAATTCTTTATTTACGCAATTGAGCTTTTGGTTATATGTACGTATATCTATTTATATATGCATCGATTTCTTGATTTTGTAAGCATATAATGTTAGTAAATATTATACTTTCGTGTTATTTAATAATCGCTCGGATTTGGCAACATGCCATCCTCGACTCATCCCGAATTTCACGACCTTCGTCATGTCCCAATCAATGTCATTCGTTTTTCATCGTTGGTTTAAACTTAGTTGTTTCTCGTTTGAGCACACACTTACATTATCATGCTCATTAGGTGTTTGGTAGAACAAGCTGCTATTTGTTCTTTTTGCTGTTGTTGATTATCTGGATTTGCTATGCACCCTAAGGTGAGTTTCACGGCCCCTTTTTACCTATTTTTAATCCTGTTGGGGGAGATTAACATGCAAACACTTGAACTGTTAGATAATTATATCACCTGAATGATAGTGGCACACTTATGATAAAGCCCTCACTTTTAGAGTTACTGTCAATGTGACATCAGCGGGAACTTATTTGGTAGATCTACTGGGCCTGACAAGCCCCACCCGGGTCATTCGCGCTGACTCGATTGGATATCGAACGGGTGTTATAAACTTCTTAGTCTTAACGAGGCACAATTGAACCGTCGAGCTTCAGTAACTGGATAGCTAGTTTAACTAGTCAAACGTGCACTGATTTCTTGAAAATAGCCTAGCTAGCTATTGATATATTATCTGGATTTAAACTGAACTTGAACATGAACTTGACTGTTGTTGAACAGTAAACCTTGAACTTAAACTTGAACTGTCGACGAACAGTTGTTTTACACTGAACTGGGACTGCTGTTGAACAGTCGATTTACCTTGAACTTGAACTGTTTTTGGAACTGATAAACCTGTGAACTCACCAACCTTTGTGTTGACACTTTTTAGCATGTTATTTCTCAGGTTGCGGATGTTCGAGTATCACGAGTACGCATGCATGAGTCTTGAAACACTTATAATGTCTTTGAACAAGCCATATCACCTTGGGTGACAAAGATTTTACATAAGTACTTATATTGTATTTACGCTTCCGCATTTATAAAACTCTGATTTTATCTTTAAATGGAATATGAAACGTTTTTATTAATTATTGGCCATTTGGTGTAACTAATGGACGGCGATCCTGGTTTGTCACGCTCCCTGTGGCGCGTTATCGCGCGTGGGATTTTTGGGGGTGTGACAGATTGGTATCAGAGCCATTGGTTACAGCGAACTAAGATTCGTCTTAGACTGTAACTGTTTTGCATTAGATGCACTTAAACATTTTTCTCATGCATCGTGATACTCACTCTTACACGCACCTGGTTTACGCTATATCATCCACTTCCCTTATACCCACGGCGAGGAGCCGGTTATTTCTTGAGTCGTTTGCAGCGTCTTAGAGTCGTGTACCCCTCTACTTCGCATGTGTGGCGAGAAAAAGTCGAGTCGAACTGGAGGATCATATCTTCATTCATGGCGAGCTGGTTGCTGCTCGGGATTATCCTAGAACATAGGGAAGGTGGTGTAATGCCTCTTCTTGTTCTCAAACTTTTCGTCCTAGTATGTGAGATTGTTGTTGTACCTGACCTACTTGTATCACTGAACTCTAATGTTCAATCAACGTAATCACAATGTGCTTATAACGTGACCGTTCGACTTCAGTTGTGGCGACGGTGTGTGGATTCAAGTGGTTTCCTGTGGGATACTTGAATCTGCTTTCGTTATCCTAATCGTTTTCACATTTGCACTGATCTTATAAGATTTTTCCTTTCTCGTTCTATCGCATGGTTGCGTTGGAATGAAGCAACTTGAGTGAGACTCTTATAAACTAAACAATACCTGATGTGTATTGACTGATTTTTTTTCATATGTATCTGATTGGTGATCAAGTCAGTATGTGTAAAAATCATTCTATACCTTCTAGCTAAACTAGGTTCATTGTGACAAACCCTAATCGAATTCTGTTAAGCAAAATTTATGGCTGACTCGCTTCGGGTGGTTCATTCCCATTTAAAGCGAACATTTTATCCTCGAAACTTGTCTTTTAACAAATTCTGGTCAAGATAACCTTGGGTCAGTGACCACATTCTTCATACACACTCCAAGGATATCCCATCTGTACTCCGCCATACCTGGTAGCTAAAGTAAGAGGAACTAGGGTGACCATATAGGGTAAATTACAGTTACGGGTGCACACGTAAATGTAATTTGTAGTGTATGGAAATCCTGGAGAATCTTACTAGGCAAGCTAATGGTCGTAATTGGGAGCAAATTTCTGAATTTTTTTTCTTCTTGTGGGGCTAAATGTTGAGCATGTTGAAATTCGACTAGATGATCGAAGTCATCTATCTTGTAAACGCTATCGCGCATGATATCATGTCTTATATATATGGATTCTAATCAATTCGTGAACCCTTTGACACCTATTACTAAAGTTAATCCGGAAGGGGCACCGTTTAACTCGTGTATTTAAATGCCATGTCTTCCGTAACTGCGAACACTCTCGACGAATCCTTCGATTGGTTTGAACTCATCTTGAATCATAATTCTACCTTTGCGACTTTACCTATCATATCCATCCCTGAAACTTTATGATTGTGAGACAACTTGTATATACATTCCCCGGACGAATACCCAGGCAACATTGGATAAACAAACTAGATCAAGCATATACCGCGAGAATTGGAGCATGTTTCTTGGCTAAAAACTCTTGTGAACTTTCTCTCTGAATATTCATATTTCCTGATTTTCTTCTGCGAACCAAAACTTGTTGCCAGCAACATTCTCACGATTGTACAAACTGCCTATCTCACTGCAAGCATATTTCTCTCAAATGGAGGTAATGATAGTGAAGAGTCTTCCTTGTTTCCAACTGATGACTTCCAATTTTAACGTAAGGAATATTCCGATTGATCTCCTGAGCCTGAACTATCGATTTTTGTTTGCATAATTCGACCTTTCATGATTTAGCAATCGGCAATTTCTGATTCTCGCACTTTTGTAATCCTTTATGCCCTGGATAAGCTTCTAAGCTTTGAACCGAAGGGCGTTACACTTTTGGTTAATTTTTCTACTAGTTAACACCATTGATGATAAGACGACCTTGTGCTTCAATCGCAGTAACAATACCAAGCTTTATATGGAAACTCTATTTGCACCCATCAAGCGTGAACTTCATGTTATCGATAGCTAACTGTGCGATCAAACTATACTTACCCTTCTTACACATTAAGTACACCAAGTTATCCGTACATTTTGTAATTATTAATTCACCTATCATAACAACTACCAACAAATTTCTGGTGTACGGATCCTCAACATCCATTCAGGAAACATTCATTGATGAACCCAACTTGAACTTAAACCTTGTGGCCTACTTGATGTTCTTGAAATCTGAAGCTTTATGATATTCGTCCTGCACGTGCCAACCTCTCGACGACCTTCACTAGAATAACAAACCTTACGCGTTTTTCTGGTATTGTGAATGAAAACTCTTACACCTTTTTTTTTTGCATAAGCATTGAGGTTTTACTCTTTCACCCCCTTTACCTTCAAGCGTATGGGAAAAACTTGACGTCCTCTACTTCCGATAAAAATAACCAGTGTGATTTGACTAATAGATAGTAATGGTAAGTTTCTGGTACACTTCCAAGGTGCTGGTAGTGTGGTGGGTTAGCTGCGGTACACCCTATATATATATAAAAATGTGGGACCGGTACCGGACCAAGGATTGACTTTAGAGTTATGCGCAAGAGCCTCATCTTGAGAAACTTCATCTAACGGGACCACGTCGTCGACAAAACTGCTTAATGCTACTTTCTCCGAGGTTACGGATGTCCCTTATGTATTTCTCCTTAAAGAGACATACCCAAAATAATCAAACTTCATGCTTTCAATTTTCTGAGTCTAGAAGAAAACTTTTCTGAAGCGAATTTCCTGCCATGATTTAGACGGGAGTTCTGACTCAGGTGAACATCAACGTTTTGAAAACCAGAGATTTTCCCTTATAAATGACAAACCACCTGATCGAATGATCAACTCCAACTTTTAGAAGCATGTGTAAGAAGTAGATCGACTTTCGTTTGAGGGAAACTACTTTTGGGTCGACTGCCTATTTTTTTTTATAAACTTTCTGGCATTCACTAAGGTGATAACCCCTGATCCTTTGTGCTATGAAGCACCGATCTGGCCTTCGAGCCGCAGTAGGCATGCGCTAAACCCTAAAGAAAACTCATATGTCCAGAAAATCAAAGCCCAAAACCACTTTTGAACATCTTGATGTTTTATGTTTCGAAGACACCCTTTTGCAACACTTTCGTACCTTATCTTACTTTTGAAGACCATTGAACCGATGTTTTGACAAGAAAAGAAGCATGACGCATTAAGCACAAGAACACCAATAAGATTGGGCACACTAGTGAGCTTAAACATTGAAGATTTCCGTAACGATATGTTTACTCTATTAGATTGTATAACCGTTGACACGTTCATTTCGATATCTATTTACGCGAGTTCCATGCCAAATCCTGTCAAGCACGTCGTATATTTCTCTCTGAATTTTATACCATCCATTATGTTATTTGCATCCTCCCTGCTGGTATAATCACCAGCGCTAGTTTGAACCCACATGTCGTTCTTCGAATGTGTAATTGTGACTATCATAAGCTTGCTATCTCATCGCTTACTCGAATTCACGAACTAAGCCGTTGGCGCTTTTCCTCTATTTGCTATTCTCATGCTTGATGCCATGCGTAATCCTGCAACACTTTTCAATATTCTGTACCTCATAGTTACACTTTTATTTTCTTGGATCTTCACTTTAATTGTTTGGATTATTTAGCACGGTAATGTGCGTGATGATATGTTGTATGATACTGAATTTCAACTTGAATTTGAACCTAATTGTCAATGTGATCTCTTGATTAATTTTAACAGAATTGAGTAATTCTTTTCTAAAACAAACTGCTACGTGCTACCTTTTAAATGGAAATGGGCTCTTGATTGGATTTCTCTTTAGACATCAGTCCTTTTGTCATAAAATCAGTGTGTTACCAGTTATATTTTAGTATGTGAGCAACTGTTGAACCATTTTAACCATGATAAATAGTTTGTTGCTTCTGATTTTCTCATTAGAAATGTTAAAAACAAACATACGTGTTAATGCATGCTAAAATTTGAAAATGTAATCCTATGTTTAGGTATATAAATTGATTAATCATTGAAGTGCTGGTTTAAACATAAGTTGCATAGAATTGCATGATTAGCTATGTGTATGAAACGTTTTAGAAACCAGAAAATGACATGTTTTGAATCTATTAACTTGATTCAGTGTGAAAACCATACACCATACAAGGTCTTAAGTCTCCTACCTCGGTGGGAATGACAAGACTATCTGAAGTTGCCCTGTCAACTTTGCACCGTATGGGTTATGCTGGTTAGTTTAGGAACTTATATGCTAGAGACATGCCATGTTAGGGTTGTATGATAGTATATAAGGTGTTGGGACAAGTGAATGCGTTGTATGGTAAAACCTTCATGATAGATTGCATGCTAGTACACTTTGACCGCATCAACCATTAACAGGAATCTTCGTATAAACCCGTATGCTATCCGAACCGTTATTGCATGAAATGTGAATTTTGAATTTCAATGTTATTATGAATCATGTGAACTTAATTAGTCATAACATCATAAAGTGCTAAACCAATAAATGAGTCCTCGTGTTAACTTGATCAGGCTTAAGGCATTCTATCTTACTTGCTAATTGTTAGGCAAATTCAGATCTTTGCGTTTTATTTTAGACAATGAATCTATTAGACAAACTTTGATTGACTTGATGCACACACAATTTTCTCATACTCAAATTCCCTTCTCTTTGATTCAACTGGGCTATTGGTGAATGCCAATGCGTTAAGCGAAATCGAGACACGAAATAAGAATCACACACCTAGCATTGGGTACAATAGTTGGAGGCTACGCGGACATATTATGGTCCTTCTTTGCATTGGAAGTTTTGACTTCAGATACTTACGTTTTTATGTTACCGTGTTCGCCTTATCACTCAACGCGATTCCCGTAATACGATTGTTCGACTTTTCCTATAGAAACGCTTGATGAGAAAATCACTTCCTATACTTTCGATTTGAATTCCCTTTGAAATTCTTGAACATTTGACATCTTCTCAACATTTATACTTTCGATATGTTACTGTCATTTCAACTCTTCCAACAATTGCCACTGATTTAAATTTCGGGACGAAATTCTTTCAACAAGGGGATGATGTGACGACTGAGATTTTTTTTCTTTTGTGACCAAATTATTAACCCAATTATTCAATTTTCGGGACGAAAATTCTTCAACAAGGGGATACTGTGACAATCCGTCTTTTCAGGTCTTTTCGTGACTTTAACTATAATTAAACTGTTATAAATGCAGTGTGAACATTTATGTGTTGACTGTGTTGAGTTTAGCAAATTAGGGATTTGTATAACCATCACTATACGATCATACACTTAAAGTCTAGACGTTTGATATTCTATGATGTTATGTAAATCAAATGTTGTGATTTCATGTGACAAGTTAACTTATTATTTTATGTGATATATGTATATATATATATATACACATTATATCCTATTATTTTATATGACAATATGTCACGTAGTTATATGTAACATTTTCTATTATTGTATGAGAGCTTACACGCATCGTTACGATATCGAATTCATTATTTTATGTGAACTGAAAGTACACACACACACACACACACACATATATATATATATATATATATATATATATATACATTCATGATTTTATGCGGATAAATCAAGGATTATATTTTATAAACGTTATACCTTAAATATGATTGGACATGCACGCGTAATATTCATCATAAAAATCATCATCTGTTAACCCCGTTAGAGTTGATTAACAGTTTGTAACCTCGAGGGACCAGTTTTGCAATTTTCTAAACTTGATTTTATTTAGTAAAGCCACAAGGGACTGTTTCTGCAATTACCTAAAACTCCTTTTCCATTAGGTAAGTTCAGGAGGGATTAATCTTGCCATTATGCCAAACCTGATTTCAACCTTTTGAATGTACGTAACCGCCAACGTCCGCTCGATTGCCGCTTTCGATGACCAACTCACACCGCATTAGTTACGTCCAAATGATCGGTCATTGATCATAATCTATTTAAACTTGCGCATCAGAAATCTCTACTCTTTTCAAGCCCTCTCTCTCTCGCGCGTGGTAGAAACCTACAAACACCATCGTCGCCGGTTTTGTTTCACCACCGTCTCGCCACCTTTCGCCACTGTTACACTACCATCTGACCACCTTAAAGCCTCTACCCGATGTCTCCAGCCACCGAAGAGTGTCACTAGCAAAGGACTGTCCGTGAGGTCGGGATTCGGGTCGATCCGACGAACACGAAAACATCATCTTCGTCAATCGAGCTTTTGTTGATGTCTCCACATAAGGTATGTACTGAGCCATGTTTCCTACATGATTCGTTTGCTTCTGTAATGGTTTCGTAAGGTTTACTATAACTGGTTATGGAGGTCGGGACGTTAGGGTTTTGTTTGAAGAAGGAGACAACCGAACGGATATTAATAAATATTTTGTTGTCGCGTTACAAACGCAAAGGGGCAGTTAGCCGAGTGGTTTGTACTCTGCTTGTTAACACCGAGGTCTCCTGTTCGAAACCTGGCCACTGCGTTTCTTTTTATCTTTTTCTGTAATCCGGATCTGCCTCCCTGTATAATTAAAAGTATTGTTGGATGATTGGAAGACAAAACAAACTTTCAGCCCAGCGGCCAGGCCCTTGTTCTTGGAACGAGAGGTCCTGGGTTCGAACCTCATTGACCTCCTTGATTTTCTGTTTTGTTATTTTTGCAACTTTGGACATTTGGTTTGTTAAGAACTTGTATAAAATGGTTTCTTAGGAATACTAAAATCCATAAACTTCGTAAAAGGTTTGTTAAGTGAATTTTCTCATTTGGTTTGATGAAAAAATACAGTTTTTAATAATTGTGAAAATGTATTTAATTATTCAGTATGTCTCGTGTGTAAATATTATATATTTTACAAAAATGAGTATGTAGATATACTTACTTAATTATTAAAAACTCGGAAATATTTTGTATAAACGATATGGATAAACGATATTTGTTTTATAAATTCTTTATTTATGCAATTGAGCTTTTGGTTATATGTACGTATATCTATTTATATATGCATCGATTTCTTGATTTTGTAAGCATATAATGTTAGTAAATATTATACTTTCGTGTTATTTAATAATCGCTCGGATTTGGCAACATGCCATCCTCGACTCATCCCGAATTTCACGACCTTCGTCATGTCCCAATCAATGTCATTCGTTTTTCATCGTTGGTTTAAACTTAGTTGTTTCTCGTTTGAGCACACACTTACATTATCATGCTCATTAGGTGTTTGGTAGAACAAGCTGCTATTTGTTCTTTTTGCTGTTGTTGATTATCTGGATTTGCTATGCACCCTAAGGTGAGTTTCACGGCCCCTTTTTACCTATTTTTAATCCTGTTGGGGGAGATTAACATGCAAACACTTGAACTGTTAGATAATTATATCACCTGAATGATAGTGGCACACTTATGATAAAGCCCTCACTTTTAGAGTTACTGTCAATGTGACATCAGCGGGAACTTATTTGGTAGATCTACTGGGCCTGACAAGCCCCACCCGGGTCATTCGCGCTGACTCGATTGGATATCGAACGGGTGTTATAAACTTCTTAGTCTTAACGAGGCACAATTGAACCGTCGAGCTTCAGTAACTGGATAGCTAGTTTAACTAGTCAAACGTGCACTGATTTCTTGAAAATAGCCTAGCTAGCTATTGATATATTATCTGGATTTAAACTGAACTTGAACATGAACTTGACTGTTGTTGAACAGTAAACCTTGAACTTAAACTTGAACTGTCGACGAACAGTTGTTTTACACTGAACTGGGACTGCTGTTGAACAGTCGATTTACCTTGAACTTGAACTGTTTTTGGAACTGATAAACCTGTGAACTCACCAACCTTTGTGTTGACACTTTTTAGCATGTTATTTCTCAGGTTGCGGATGTTCGAGTATCACGAGTACGCATGCATGAGTCTTGAAACACTTATAATGTCTTTGAACAAGCCATATCACCTTGGGTGACAAAGATTTTACATAAGTACTTATATTGTATTTACGCTTCCGCATTTATAAAACTCTGATTTTATCTTTAAATGGAATATGAAACGTTTTTATTAATTATTGGCCATTTGGTGTAACTAATGGACGGCGATCCTGGTTTGTCACGCTCCCTGTGGCGCGTTATCGCGCGTGGGATTTTTGGGGGTGTGACAGTTGTATTGTCAAAACAGGGAGGAAAAGCACAAGGGTAGCAGGAAATTTTAAATCGAAATATACAAACACGCCAGAAACACCAGACATTTTGAATGACAGTGGTGATGATCAGCCAATAAAGAGTTGTAAGTTAAAACACACGTGTTAAGTTCAAGCTCACACACTAAAAAATATATATATAAGTGTAAAATTACTAACATATAAAAAAACAGTGGCAGGAAAGAAGCTGAATGTTGTATACAACAAAGAAAATGATGTAAAGATAAAATCAAAAAATTCGAAGGAGGATGAACCAGAAATGGACAAAGATCAAAAAAAGGGTACACATGATATAATGTTTTGGTATTTTATAGAGATAGTAGCACAAACATGTTTTAACACACATGTGCATCAAAACACACACACTCAAATAAATTGTCATATGATGTTTAAAAGAAAATAAAAATTACAAAACACACTTGCATTGTAAAACAATCAGTAATTAAAACATGATAAAGAACAAAAATTTTGTAACAAAACTAGATTACACATGTGCACCAACACTTAACCTTGAATAAATCTGAAAAAAAAATTTACAAATGAAGATAAGAGTAAGAAGAAGGAATCAGAGGCAGAAAACAAAGAACCAATTGAAGAAACAGTTTTTGATGATGGATCAGAAGAAAACGAATCAAACGATAATAAATCGGAAGATATGGAAGACGCAAGCAACAAAAACAACTCAGATGGAAGTGAGGAGGATGATGAGGGAGATAAGAACTCAAGCCAAATGCCTGTTAACACAAAAACAAGCAGCGATAGCAAAGAGACAGGAGATGATGCTGAAGGTGAATTAATTGTCAGAATAATTAATTTATTTATTTGAAACGTTGACTAAATAATAAGAGCAAAAACAAATTATGACATGGGAAAAAACTAACCATTCATTCTTATATTGATACAGGATACCAAATAGTAAAAAGGAAACAAGGTGACAAAAAAAAGGAGCTAGCATTGGCAGTGAATGATAAAAAGTCAAAAAAGCATGAAGAGAAAGGTAAACGTGAACGTTAAACAGTGCAATTGCTTAAAAATATTGCATGTTTATTTTATTTTATTAACATCTGGTCATTTATTTTAATGTGTGTAACTGTATAGGTGAAGGAACACCCAGAAGACAGTTGAGGTCAGGAGGGAAAGAGATCGCGTGTAATGTTGAAAACAACGATCAAATTGAAAGCGTACAGGA
>JBCNJP010011007.1:0-18896 GCA_039602395.1 Deinandra increscens subsp. villosa
TAGACCTTGTTTACCTGCGATTGAAATTAATCACGTGGCAATTAGTGAGTAAAGATATTCAAATAAGTAACAGGTAACATAACCTGTCGAGAATCCTTGGGATTCCCTGATTCCTGCATGTTTGAGCTTCTCAGCCAGGTGCCTGGAACTTGACCCATAACATATACGATTTACAGATTTCTGTATTCGTACAGAACTACTCCGGAATTTTCGAAGTAGTTCTGTACAGACCAATTATTCTACAGAAATCCTCATTTCTGTAGAAGGCTTCCGATGGGAAGCATTACTAGTCTTCAAAGAAGAGTCCTGAAGGAGTTATGGACTATCAGATCATAAAGTTTACGAGAAGAACAAATTTGCCTTTGTGTGAAGAACAAGTAAAGATGAATACCAACTTGGTATTAAATTCAGAAGTAGTTGAAGACAGTTGGAAAAGAGATAAATTAAATATCTTCAATTTATCTTTATATACTCTGACACACTCCAAATTCAACCGTCCTTAATCACATTATTCGCTTGCAACTTGCTACTACTTCCTATGAATAGCAAGCAGACTTCACCAAAGAAGGTAAGACTACAAGCACACAATTCACAAGCTTCTCAAAGCAATTACAACCTACTCCCGTAGAAAAGTTCTTTTGGTTGATATATTGTTATACTATAAACTCGTGTAAACCATTATTAACATTTGAGATATACAGAAAAACCTTTTTATGAATTTTTGTCTTCCAATATGATTTACTTTCCGCGACTTGTTTATCTTGTTTAAATCAAATTGAGTCAATATTGTTAATGTGACATCCGAGAATTTCAAGGTTAACTTCCGTTAGACAATCTCCGTTAGTTACGTTATAAGTGTTAACTTAGTAACTAATGATTAACTAGGCCGAATACGTCCACGACCTTTGGTTGATCACCGAACCCGTCCATATGTGTTTACTTATTTTATTACCACTATGTGAAATTATTATGTGAAATTATGTGCAACGTGTTTACTAAATTAATTGTGTAAATTGGTCACTTTTGGTTTCCAGCGAAACTACCGGGCGAAACTGTAGTGTCGCCCGGTAGCCAGCTAAACTGTTTGACTTGCATGAGTTCAGAGCCAGTTTCGCTAGGCCAGCGAAACTGCCAGCGAAACTAGCCCCTGATATATATATTTCATAAAACCCTAGAGATCTCATTTTTGCCTCATTTCATACAAAACACACACACCACTCTCATCTGCTCACTCGAGATTTCTGGTCAGTCGAGAAAACCATCAAGGAACCATCATCTCATCTCATCCATTCGAATCCAAGACCAAATCGTAAGCCCCATGAGCCTTTTTATGTGTTTTCTATGTGTTTTACCTTAAAGCATGACCAAACCTCCATGGAATCACTTGAATTTCTGATATGTTGCTTAGGAATGCTAGATCTGTTATAAAGTCTGTAACTTTACGTTTGAAATCCATCCATAATGAAGATTTATGCTATTTAGGTCATTTTAGGTTTAAAATGTGTTTTTGGTGATTTGATGATGAAAACCCTTGTTTAAGGTGTTAAAGCTTACTGTTTTATGTTGGTAAATGATCATACATGCTAAATATTGAATTACATGAAGTATGGAAGCTGTTAGGTTGATTTTTAGGCTGATTTGTGAGTTTTTCGCGACCAGCGACACTGCGTGTTCTCTGGGCGAAATTATGTAGCGAAATTATGTATATCTTCATCCAGCGACACTATGTAGCGAAACTGTAGTGTCGCCGGGTAAACCAACCAGACCTGTCCGAACGAAACTACCGAGCGAAATTCCCTGAACGAAAGTTCAAACCAGTTTCGGGCGAAACTAGGCTAGCGAAACTATGCCAACAGTTTCGGGCGAAACTAGCCTAGCGAAACTGTGTCATCGGGTATTGCCTAGCGAAAGTGCTGCCCGTGCACACAGCGAAACTGCCTAGCGAATCTATACTAGCGAAACTGTGACCAGACCTAAACCCAAACTTGTGCAACTTACTTGAATGCTATGTCATGACTTACATGATTATGCTATGATGAAACATGTTTGATTTCTGATTTATGTGAACCCTTGTTTATGATCAACCATTGGTGTCGTGTGTCGATATGTCGAGTCGTAGTTCCAACGTGCTATGTTATGGGCCATAGTGACGTAATTAAAGTTTAGACACAACCTAACACCTAAGACCTTAATGTGATTATTAGGTCTTCGTAAGCAAACATAACTTGGACTATTTGAAGTGTAAGCTGAGCAACCTAAGGTGAGTTTCACAAACCTTTAATTGTGAGCCCGTTTGGGTCACAACGCATTTACTAAACGGAAAACAACGCTGACATTTTGAGGTATCGCCAAATGGGATATCTGTTATGGAAGTTGGGGTGTTTTATGGGAAACACTTGCAACTGTCCACCCTTGGGATTTCAAATGAAATCCGCAACCAACTATTCGATAACACTTGGGATTTCAAAGGAAATCCGGAACAACCATTTTGACACCTAAACTCTTTTTAGGATTTCAAATGAAATCCAGAATAAACGATTTTAATATGGCTAGTGTAGGTTAAAGTCTAAATCAAATGATATCACATGATTTCTAAGGATGCCTTGAAACTTAAAAGTCCTCAACAATTTAGTACCATTAATTTATGAAGCGAGGGGATGTTGGGTAGATCTACTGAGGGTTGACAACCCTGCTCCGCGATACACAAATGTGTAGCCAACCGGTTGGAGGCCGAACGGAGTACAATATCAGCCTATTTTAGTTGTGGGTCCCACGAGGAACACAACTGGAGGCACAAACCATCGGCAAATGCCGAACTCTGTTACGTCAGCTTTGGTACGAACTTCCTTAGTGCATGGAAACCGGATTAGCTACCTGCGATATCGGTTGACCGCTTTAACTTTTACTTAACTAGTGCATATTCGATAATTCAACACTTGGAAATGTTTGCAAAAACTAATACTTATTATATGTTGTTACATACGCTTATGAGACCGGGCCAATGCATGACATGCCCACCGTGAACTCACCAACCGTTAGGTTGACACTTGTGTGGTTTTCACTTTTGCAGATCGTTGAGGAGTATCCGCTGGAGGTTGGCATGGCACAAGAAGATACTTACTTTTATTTTAAACTAAATTTGGGAATTAAACAACTATTTATGCTTTGTAATTAAAGCACGTGGTTAGTGCTAAGATACTTATGTTTTTATTCCGCTGCGTACCTTTAAACTGTTTTTTTATTATGAACATTTGGACTTTACTCTGATTCGTTTAGTATTTGTAACTAGTGGTTGTGGTCTTGGTTTGCTCGCACCCCTTAACGGTATAAACTCCGTTAGTGGTTAATTTGGGGGTGTGACAGATTTGTATCAGAGCCATAAGTTGCAGAGAACTGGAATCATTTTCTAAAACGATTTGGAAACTGCAACTTGAAACCTTAGTTACAAACGAACAAGCAAATTCCCAAAACAGAATATTTACGTGCCAACCTGGGATACTCGCTCTGCTGTGTAAGTAAATACTTCATATGTATATATATCTATATAAATATATATATAGACCGTGTCTAGGTAGTCTAACGGAAAAACCTTAGGAAAATTTTCACACACGAATACGAAACGCGAACGCTAATACGCACACTATTCGGGGGAAAGCGACAACGAAACGATGCTACACGCTACGTCCTGATTTCTACTACGATGACTACGCCGACGGTGACTTTTATGGGAAAGTCGACTTTCGACAATAGCTACTTACGACTTACGACGTTCTCCGACGGCGCCTCCATTTTGCACGAAAATTTTTCTGGACTAATAGTGGGATACCGGGAACTGGCTAATATACATATTATGGGATATGTATAGAATATAACTGTGACTGAACACTGGCTACTTTAACTATCCAGCAAGATGTCTGGAAGAGGACACGGAAGGAGCAACATTAACATGACGCCTGCACAACTACAAGCTATGATTAACGAACACGTGCAAGCCGCGGTGGCAGCCGTCCAAGCTGCATACGCCGCACAGGGTAATTATTACGCCGGTTAAGGCACAAAGCGAATATATTTTGACCTGTTTAAACTGAAAACCCGAACTATTAAATTGCATCAGGAAACATCCATCACTGCACGTTTAAGTCCTTTATGGATTGTAAACCAATGACGTTTTCCGGCGAAGAAGGAGCGGTAGGACTCCTCAGGTGGATCGAGAAGTCTGAGAAGGTCTTCTCTATGTGTAACTGCCCCGCTGAGAGCAAGGTGAAATTTGCGACTGGTACTTTCGAGGGAGCTGCTCTCTCCTGGTGGAACGCTGAAATTCAGATGATTGGGGTAAATGCGGCTAACAACATGAACTGGGAAGCATTTAAGGAGCTGATCATGGAGGAGTACTGCCCTCGGGATCAAGTCAAGAAACTAGAGGGAGAATTTCTGAACTCCAAGATGTCTGGATCTGAAGTTGAGGAATACACTGCGCGTTACCACGAGTACGCGGTGCTATGTCCGTCAATGGTTGATGCTGAATTCAAACGCATCGAGCGTTATCTGGAGGGTCTCGCACCCCAAATCAAGAGCTTGGTGACCGCCAGCAACCCTACAACTGTGCAGCAAGCCATCCGTTTGGCTCACAAGCTTACTGATCAGGAGATCGAGAGGGGTACCCTACCCGCAAAAGCTACTACTAAGACTGCCTTAAGTGGCAAGTGTAAGGCTGAAGAAGAAGCTCCAGCAACATCTGTGAACAATCAAACTGTCGGGAATCAATCTGGGAGGTCTTCTAACTTCCAATATCAGAACAAGCGATCTGACAACACAAGGTCCAATTTCAACAATGGCAGCAACAGTGGGAGTAACAACCGCCAAGGTGGGAATGGAAACTACAAGGGTAAAGCCCCGTATTGTAACAAGTGCGGGAAACACCACAATGGTATGTGTAGCAAGGGCCTGGAATGTGGAAGGTGTGGTAAACTGGGGCATGAAGCCAACAACTGCTGGACCAACTTGCAAAAGTTGAACAACAACGGTCAGAATCAAGGAGGAAATAACAACAACAGGGGAAACGGAAACAACCGCAACGAGCAAGGAAACAATCAGAACAACAACAATGGTGGAGCCCGTGGCTGTTTTGAATGTGGTGCTCAAGGCCACATAAAAATAGATTGCCCGCAATTGCGCAGACAAGGGAATGGTAACAATGGTAATGGTGGAAACGGAAATGGTGGAAATGGCAGAGGAAGAGCCTTCGTCATGGGTCAAGGGGAAGCTCGCAACGACACAAATGTGATTAACGGTAAATTCATCTTAAACGGTTTCTTCGCTACTGTATTGTTTGATTCTGGTGCTGAAAGAAGTTTTATTTCCACTAAATTTGCTAAGTTGATTAATGCTAAACCAATTGCCTTAGATGCTAAGTATGTGGTAAAGCTAGCAAATGGTAAACTTCACGATACGACTCAGATAGTTAAGGACTGTAAGTTAGAACTAGCTGGCCATACGTTAGGAATCGATCTTATGCCTTTCCCGATTGGTAGTTTTGACGTCATAGTAGGAATGGATTGGTTATCTGAAAACCGAGCTGAAATCTTATGTCAAGAAAAAGTGGTTCGTATTTCACTCAAGGACGGTGAAGTGTTAACAGTTCAAGGTGAAAAGGGTGGAACAGTCACCGGTATTATCTCGTTTCTCAAAGCTCAAAAGTGCCTTCGTAAAGGTCACTTCGCGATTCTTGCAAACGTCACCGATTCGACACTTCACGAACGTAGAATCGACGACTACCCGATAGTTCGCGACTTCCAAGATGTATTTCCTGAAGATCTGCCTGGTTTGCCTCCATTTCGACAAGTCGAGTTTGGAATCGATTTAGCTCCTGGAGCCACTCCGATTGCACGCGCACCGTACCGTTTGGCAGTTAGCGAACTCAACGAACTCTCCGCACAACTTCAAGAGTTACTCGACAAAGGGTTTATCCGTCCAAGTTCGTCTCCGTGGGGAGCACTGGTATTGTTTGTTAAGAAGAAAGATGGAACGTTCCGCATGTGTATTGACTACCGAGAGCTTAACAAGGTTATGATCAAGAATCGGTATCCACTTCCTCGAATCGACGATCTTTTCGACCAACTGCAAGGTTCAAGCTACTTTTCAAAGATTGATCTACGGTCTGGATATCACCAACTTCGTGTTCGAGATGAGGATGTCCCCAAGACTGCTTTCAGAACTCGGTATGGTCATTACGAATTCCTGGTTATGCCGTTTGGGCTAACCAATGCACCTGCCGTATTTATGGATCTGATGAATCGAGTGTGCAAGCCGTACCTCGATAAGTTTGTGATAGTTTTCATTGATGATATTTTGATCTACTCCAAGACAAAGGAAGAACACGAGGAGCACCTACGACTTATTTTGGAATTACTTCGCAAGGAACAGCTTTATGCTAAGTTTTCAAAGTGCGATTTTTGGATTCGCGAAGTCCAGTTTCTTGGACACATTGTTGATCAGAATGGAATTCATGTCGACCCAGCTAAAGTGGAAGCTATCAAGAATTGGTCTACTCCTAGAGCGCCGACCGAAATCCGACAATTTTTGGGACTTGCCGGATATTACCGAAGATTTATTAAGGGTTTCTCGCAATTGGCTCAACCCTTAACCGCTTTAACGCACAAAGGAGTGCAATATAGATGGGGTGAAAAAGAAGAACGCGCGTTTCAAACTCTTAAGGACATGTTATGTTCAGCTCCGATTCTCGCGTTACTCGATGGGGTTGACGACTTCGTGGTCTATTGTGATGCATCCATCCAAGGACTCGGTTGCGTGTTGATGCAACGAGACAAAGTGATTGCCTACGGGTCCAGGCAACTGAAGGACACTGAGAAGAATTATACAACGCATGATTTGGAATTAGGAGCCGTTGTTCATGCACTCAAGATTTGGAGACATTACCTCTACGGAACAAAGTGCACGATATTTACCGACCACAAGAGCTTACAGCACATCTTTGAACAGAAGGACCTCAATATGCGACAACGACGGTGGGTCGAATTACTCAATGATTATGACTTAGCGATTAAGTATCACCCGGGAAAAGCCAATGTTGTGGCAGATGCATTAAGTCGAAAGGAGTATGAAAAGCCTCGACGAGTACGAGCGCTGCAACTTACCATTCACACGGGACTGCCGGATCGGATCCGCGATGCCCAACGAGAAGCTTTGAAAGAAGAAAACTTCGCAGCTGAAGCACTGCGTGGTGTAGATGGAAACTCCGAAATTAAGTCCGACGGACTCAGGTATTATAATGATAGAATTTGGGTTCCTTTACTTGGAAATCTTCGAGAGCTCGTGATGGACGAGGCTCACAAGTCGAGGTATTCGGTGCACCCTGGATCGGATAAAATGTACCAAGATTTGAAGAACTTGTATTGGTGGCCGAATATGAAAGCCGACATCGCGCGATATGTGGCTAAGTGTTTAACGTGCTCAAGAGTCAAGATCGAGTACCAAAAGCCTTCTGGATTATTGCAGCAACCAAAGATCCCAGAATGGAAATGGGAGGATATCTCCATGGATTTCGTAACAGGACTACCACATCGATCGAATCGACTGGATGCGATTTGGGTTATCATTGATCGACTAACCAAATATGCACACTTTATTCCAATAAGGGAGAATGACAATATGGATAAGTTAACTAAGTTGTACATTGACTGAATTGTGGCACGTCATGGAGTGCCTAAGACCATTATCTCCGACCGAGATCCTCGATTTACTTCCCGATTGTGGCAATCTATGCAAGAAGCACTGGGAACCAGACTGGATATGAGTACAGCTTATCACCCGCAGACTGATGGTCAAACGGAACGAACTATTCAGACTTTGGAAGACATGCTCCGAGCTTGCGTTCTCGACTTCGGTAAAGACTGGGAGGCTCACCTTCCGTTAGTGGAGTTCTCCTACAACAACAGTTATCATACGAGCATCGGTGCAGCACCTTTTGAAGCTCTTTATGGCAGAAAATGTAGATCGCCCGTGTGTTGGGCTGAAACGGGTGAGAAAGGACTCACTGGACCGGAAATCATTCATGATACAACTGAACGGATCATTCAAATCAGAAAGCGGATAGCTGCAGCACGTGATAGGCAAAAGAGCTACGCCGACAAACGCCTTAAACCTTTGAAGTTCGAAGTAGGCGACAAGGTACTATTGAAGGTATCCCCCTGGAAGGGAGTGATACGCTTCGGAAAGCGTGGAAAGCTGAATCCTCGCTATATCGGTCCATTTGAAATCATCGGGGAAGTAGGCCCGGTGGCCTATCGATTACGACTCCCTGCCGAACTCGATGGAGTTCACAACGTGTTTCACGTCTCGAACCTAAAGAAATGTCTGGCTGAAGACATCGAAATAATTCCTTTGGAGGAATTGGAAATTGATGAACATCTGAGATTTATTGAGCAACCAGTAGAAATCATGGGACGCGAGGAGAAAACCCTCAAACGTAGCAAGATTCCGATCGTCAAGATTCGATGGAACTCAAAGCGTGGACCTGAATATACTTGGGAACGAGAGGATCAAATGAAGAAAAAGTATCCTCACTTGTTCGAGCAAACGTCCACGAATACTCAAGGTATGATTTAATTTTGGGGACCAAAATTCCTTTAACAGGAGGAGGATGTGGCGACCCTAAAGCTTTTACTTTCTTTCCCCAGCGACGACAGCCGAGGCTGCGAATACTACAACACAAGAATAATTTTCGGGACGAAAATTCCATTTACAAGGGGATGATGTGACATCCGAGAATTTCAAGGTTAACTTCCGTTAGACAATCTCCGTTAGTTACGTTATAAGTGTTAACTTAGTAACTAATGATTAACTAGGCCGAATACGTCCACGACCTTTGGTTGATCACCGAACCCGTCCATATGTGTTTACTTATTTTATTACCACTATGTGAAATTATTATGTGAAATTATGTGCAACGTGTTTACTGAATTAATTGTGTAAATTGGTCACTTTTGGTTTCCAGCGAAACTACCGGGCGAAACTGTAGTTTCGCCCGATAGCCAGCTAAACTGTTTGACTTGCATGAGTTCAGAGCCAGTTTCGCTAGGCCAGCGAAACTGCCAGCGAAACTAGCCCCTCATATATATATTTCATAAAACCCTAGAGATCTCATTTTTGCCTCATTTCATACAAAACACACACACCACTCTCATCTGCTCACTCGAGATTTCTGGTCAGTCGAGAAAACCATCAAGGAACCATCATCTCATCTCATCCATTCGAATCCAAGACCAAATCGTAAGCCCCATGAGCCTTTTTATGTGTTTTCTATGTGTTTTACCTTAAAGCATGACCAAACCTCCATGGAATCACTTGATCTTCTGATATGTTGCTTAGGAATGCTAGATCTGTTATAAAGTCTGTAACTTTACGTTTGAAATCCATCCATAATGAAGATTTATGCTATTTAGGTCATTTTAGGTTTAAAATGTTTTTTTGGTGATTTGATGATGAAAACCCATGTTTAAGGTGTTAAAGCTTACTGTTTTATGTTGGTAAATGATCAAACATGCTAAATATTGAATTACATGAAGTATGGAAGCTGTTACGTTGATTTTTAGGCTGATTTGTGAGTTTTTCGCGACCAGCGACACTGCGTGTTCTCTGGGCGAAATTATGTAGCGAAATGATGTATATCTTCATCCAGCGACACTATGTAGCGAAACTGTAGTGTCGCCGGGTAAACCAACCAGACCTGTCCGAACGAAACTACCGAGCGAAATTCCCTGAACGAAAGTTCAAACCAGTTTCGTGCGAAACTAGGCTAGCGAAACTGTGCCAACAGTTTCGGGCGAAACTAGCCTAGCGAAACTGTGTCATCGGGTATTGCCTAGCGAAAGTGTTGCCCGTGCACACAGCGAAACTGCCTAGCGAATCTATACTAGCGAAACTGTGACCAGACCTAAACCCAAACTTGTGCAACTTACTTGAATGCTATGCCATGACTTACATGATTATGCTATGATGAAACATGTTTGATTTCTGATTTATGTGAACACTTGTTTATGATCAACCATTGGTGTCGTGTGTCGATATGTCGAGTCGTAGTTCCAACGTGCTATGTTATGGGCCATAGTGACGTAATTAAAGTTTAAACACAACCTAACACCTAAGACCTTAATGTGATTATTAGGTCTTCGTAAGCAATCATAACTTGGACTATTTGAAGTTTAAGCTGAGCAACCTAAGGTGAGTTTCACAAACCCTTTAATTGTGAGCCCGTTTGGGTCACAACGCATTTACTAAACGGAAAACAACGCTGACATTTTTAGGTATCGCCAAATGGGATAATTGTTATGGAAGTTGGGGTGTTTTATGGGAAACACTTGCAACTGTCCACCCTTGGGATTTCAAATGAAATCCGCAACCAACTATTCGATAACACTTGGGATTTCAAAGGAAATCCGGAACAACCATTTTGACACCTAAACTCTTTTTAGGATTTCAAATGAAATCCAGAATAAACGATTTTAATATGGCTAGTGTATGTTAAAGTCTAAACCAAATGATATCACATGATTTCTAAGGATGCCTTGAAACTTAAAAGTCCTCAAAAATTTAGTACCATTAATTTATGAAGCGAGGGGATGTTGGGTAGATCTACTGAGGGTTGACAACCCTGCTCCGCGGTACACAAATGTGTAGCCAACCGGTTAGAGGCCGAACGGAGTACAATATCAGCCTATTTTAGTTGTGGGTCCCACGAGGAACACAACTGGAGGCACAAACCATCGGAAAATGCCGAACTCTGTTAAGTCAGCTTTGGTACGAACTTCCTTAGTGCATGGAAACCGGATTAGCTACCCGCGATATCGGTTGACCGCTTTAACTTTTACTTAACTAGTGCATATTCGATAATTCGACACTTGGAAATGTTTGCAAAAACTAATACTTATTATATGTTGTTACATACGCTTATGAGACCGGGCCAATGCATGACATGCCCACCGTGAACTCACCAACCGTTAGGTTGACACTTGTGTGGTTTTCACTTTTGCAGATCGTTGAGGAGTATCCGCTGGAGGTTGGCATGGCACAAGAAGATA
This sequence comes from Deinandra increscens subsp. villosa, assembly GCA_039602395.1. NCBI lineage: Eukaryota > Viridiplantae > Streptophyta > Magnoliopsida > Asterales > Asteraceae > Deinandra > Deinandra increscens. The sequence goes on from JBCNJP010011007.1 coordinate 11,097, forward strand.
CTTACTTTTATTTTAAACTAAATTTGGGAATTAAACAACTATTTATGCTTTGTAACTAAAGTACGTGGTTAGTGCTAAGATACTTATGTTTTTATTCCGCTGCGTACCTTTAAACTGTTTTTTTATTATGAACATTTGGACTTTACTCTGATTCGTTTAGTATTTGTAACTAGTGGTTGTGGTCCTGGTTTGCTCGCACCCCTTAACGGTATAAACTCCGTTAGTGGTTAATTAATACTACAACAGAAGAATAATTTTCGGGACGAAAATTCCATTTACAAGGGGATGATGTGACATCCGAGAATTTCAAGGTTAACTTCCGTTAGACAATCTCCGTTAGTTACGTTATAAGTGTTAACTTAGTAACTAATGATTAACTAGGCCGAATACGTCCACGATCTTTGGTTGATCACCGAACCCGTCCATATGTGTTTACTTATTTTATTACCACTATGTGAAATTATTATGTGAAATTATGTGCAACGTGTTTACTAAATTAATTGTGTAAATTGGTCACTTTTGGTTTCCAGCGAAACTACCGGGCGAAACTGTAGTGTCGCCCGGTAGCCAGCTAAACTGTTTGACTTGCATGAGTTCAGAGCTAGTTTCGCTAGGCCAGCGAAACTGCCAGCGAAACTAGCCCCTGATATATATATTTCATAAAACCCTAGAGATCTCATTTTTGCCTCATTTCATACAAAACACACACACCACTCTCATCTGCTCACTCGAGATTTCTGGTCAGTCGAGAAAACCATCAAGGAACCATCATCTCATCTCATCCATTCGAATCCAAGACCAAATCGTAAGCCCCATGAGCCTTTTTATGTGTTTTCTATGTGTTTTACCTTAAAGCATGACCAAACCTCCATGGAATCACTTGATTTTCTGATATGTTGCTTAGGAATGCTAGATCTGTTATAAAGTCTGTAACTTTACGTTTGAAATCCATCCATAATGAAGATTTATGCTATTTAGGTCATTTTAGGTTTAAAATGTGTTTTTGGTGATTTGATGATGAAAACCCATGTTTAAGGTGTTAAAGCTTACTGTTTTATGTTGGTAAATGATCATACATGCTAAATATTGAATTACATGAAGTATGGAAGCTGTTAGGTTGATTTTTAGGCTGATTTGTGAGTTTTTCGCGACCAGCGACACTGCGTGTTCTCTGGGCGAAATTATGTAGCGAAATTATGTATATCTTCATCCAGCGACACTATGTAGCGAAACTGTAGTGTCGCCGGGTAAACCAACCAGACCTGTCCAAACGAAACTACCGAGCGAAATTGCCTGAACGAAAGTTCAAACCAGTTTCGGGCGAAACTAGGCTAGCGAAACTATGCCAACAGTTTCGGGCGAAACTAGCCTAGCGAAACTGTGTCATCGGGTATTGCCTAGCGAAAGTGCTGCCCGTTCACACAGCGAAACTGCCTAGCGAATCTATACTAGCGAAACTGTGACCAGACCTAAACCCAAACTTGTGCAACTTACTTGAATGCTATGCCATGACTTACATGATTATGCTATGATGAAACATGTTTGATTTCTGATTTATGTGAACCCTTGTTTATGATCAACCATTGGTGTCGTGTGTCGATATGTCGAGTCATAGTTCCAACGTGCTATGTTATGGGCCATAGTGACGTAATTAAAGTTTAGACACAACCTAACACCTAAGACCTTAATGTGATTATTAGGTCTTCGTAAGCAAACATAACTTGGACTATTTGAAGTGTAAGCTGAGCAACCTAAGGTGAGTTTCACAAACCCTTTAATTGTGAGCCCGTTTGGGTCACAACGCATTTACTAAACGGAAAACAACGCTGACATTTTGAGGTATCGCCAAATGGGATATTTGTTATGGAAGTTGGGGTGTTTTATGGGAAACACTTGCAACTGTCCACCCTTGGGATTTCAAATGAAATCCGCAACCAACTATTCGATAACACTTGGGATTTCAAAGGAAATCCGGAACAACCATTTTGACACCTAAACTCTTTTTAGGATTTCAAATGAAATCCAGAATAAACGATTTTAATATGGCTAGTGTAGGTTAAAGTCTAAACCAAATGATATCACATGATTTCTAAAGATGCCTTGAAACTTAAAAGTCCTCAACAATTTAGTACCATTAATTTATGAAGCGAGGGGATGTTGGGTAGATCTACTGAGGGTTGACAACCCTGCTCCGCGGTACACAAATGTGTAGCCAACCGGTTGGAGGCCGAACGGAGTACAATATCAGCCTATTTTAGTTGTGGGTCCCACGAGGAACACAACTGGAGGCACAAACCATCGGCAAATGCTGAACTCTGTTACGTCAGCTTTGGTACGAACTTCCTTAGTGCATGGAAACCGGATTAGCTACCCGCGATATCGGTTGACCGCTTTAACTGTTACTTAACTAGTGCATATTCGATAATTCAACACTTGGAAATGTTTGCAAAAACTAATACTTATTATATGTTGTTACATACGCTTATGAGACCGGGCCAATGCATGACATGCCCACCGTGAACTCACCAACCGTTAGGTTGACACTTGTGTGGTTTTCACTTTTGCAGATCGTTGAGGAGTATCCGCTGGAGGTTGGCATGGCACAAGAAGATACTTACTTCTATTTTAAACTAAATTTGGGAATTAAACAACTATTTATGCTTTGTAATTAAAGCACGTGGTTAGTGCTAAGATACTTATGTTTTTATTCCGCTGCGTACCTTTAAACTGTTTTTTTATTATGAACATTTGGACTTTACTCTGATTCGTTTAGTATTTGTAACTAGTGGTTGTGGTCCTGGTTTGCTCGCACCCCTTAACGGTATAAACTCCGTTAGTGGTTAATTAATACTACAACAAAAGAATAATTTTCGGGACGAAAATTCCATTTACAAGGGGATGATGTGACATCCGAGAATTTCAAGGTTAACTTCCGTTAGACAATCTCCGTTAGTTACGTTATAAGTGTTAACTTAGTAACTAATGATTAACTAGGCCGAATACGTCCACGACCTTTGGTTGATCACCGAACCCGTCCATATGTGTTTACTTATTTTATTACCACTATGTGAAATTATTATGTGAAATTATGTGCAACGTGTTTACTAAATTAATTGTGTAAATTGGTCACTTTTGGTTTCCAGCGAAACTACCGGGCGAAACTGTAGTGTCGCCCGGTAGCCAGCTAAACTGTTTGACTTGCATGAGTTCAGAGCCAGTTTCGCTAGGCCAGCGAAACTGCCAGCGAAACTAGCCCCTGATATATATATTTCATAAAACCCTAGAGATCTCATTTTTGCCTCATTTCATACAAAACACACACACCACTCTCATCTGCTCACTCGAGATTTCTAGTCAGTCGAGAAAACCATCAAGGAACCATCATCTCATCTCATCCATTCGAATCCAAGACCAAATCGTAAGCCCCATGAGCCTTTTTATGTGTTTTCTTTGTGTTTTACCTTAAAGCATGACCAAACCTCCATGGAATCACTTGATTTTCTGATATGTTGCTTAGGAATGCTAGATCTGTTATAAAGTCTGTAACTTTACGTTTGAAATCCATCCATAATGAAGATTTATGCTATTTAGGTCATTTTAGGTTTAAAATGTGTTTTTGGTGATTTGATGATGAAAACCCATGTTTAAGGTGTTAAAGCTTACTGTTTTATGTTGGTAAATGATCATACATGCTAAATATTGAATTACATGAAGTATGGAAGCTGTTAGGTTGATTTTTAGGCTGATTTGTGAGTTTTTCGCGACCAGCGACACTGCGTGTTCTCTGGGCGAAATTATGTAGCGAAATTATGTATATCTTCATCCAGCGACACTATGTAGCGAAACTGTAGTGTCGCCGGGTAAACCAACCAGACCTGTCCGAACGAAACTACCGAGCGAAATTGCCTGATAGAAAGTTCAAACCTGTTTCGGGCGAAACTAGGCTAGCGAAACTGTGCCAACAGTTTCGGGCGAAACTAGCCTAGCGAAACTGTGTCTTCGGGTATTGCCTAGCGAAAGTGCTGCCCGTGCACACAGCGAAACTGCCTAGCGAATCTATACTAGCGAAACTGTGACCAGACCTAAACCCAAACTTGTGCAACTTACTTGAATGCTATGCCATGACTTACATGATTATGCTATGATGAAACATGTTTGATTTCTGATTTATGTGAACCCTTGTTTATGATCAACCATTGGTGTCGTGTGTCGATATGTCGAGTCGTAGTTCCAACGTGCTATGTTATGGGCCATAGTGACGTAATTAAAGTTTAGACACAACCTAACACCTAAGACCTTAATGTGATTATTAGGTCTTCGTAAGCAAACATAACTTGGACTATTTGAAGTGTAAGCTGAGCAACCTAAGGTGAGTTTCACAAACCCTTTAATTGTGAGCCCGTTTGGGTCACAACGCATTTACTAAACAGAAAACAACGCTGACATTTTGAGGTATCGCCAAATGGGATATTTGTTATGGAAGTTGGGGTGTTTTATGGGAAACACTTGCAACTGTCCACCCTTGGGATTTCAAATGAAATCCGCAACCAACTATTCGATAACACTTGGGATTTCAAAGGAAATCCGGAACAACCATTTTGACACCTAAACTCTTTTTAGGATTTCAAATGAAATCCAGAATAAACGATTTTAATATGGCTAGTGTAGGTTAAAGTCTAAACCAAATGATATCACATGATTTCTAAAGATGCCTTGAAACTTAAAAGTCCTCAACAATTTAGTACCATTAATTTATGAAGCGAGGGGATGTTGGGTAGATCTACTGAGGGTTGACAACCCTGCTCCGCGGTACACAAATGTGTAGCCAACCGGTTGGAGGCCGAACGGAGTACAATATTAGCCTATTTTAGTTGTGGGTCCCACGAGGAACGCAACTGGAGGCACAAACCATCGGCAAATGCTGAACTCTGTTACGTCAGCTTTGGTACGAACTTCCTTAGTGCATGGAAACCGGATTAGCTACCCGCGATATCGGTTGACCGCTTTAACTGTTACTTAACTAGTGCATATTCGATAATTCAACACTTGGAAATGTTTGCAAAAACTAATACTTATTATATGTTGTTACATACGCTTATGAGACCGGGCCAATGCATGACATGCCCACCGTGAACTCACCAACCGTTAGGTTGACACTTGTGTGGTTTTCACTTTTGCAGATCGTTGAGGAGTATCCGCTGGAGGTTGGCATGGCACAAGAAGATACTTACTTTTATTTTAAACTAAATTTGGGAATTAAACAACTATTTATGCTTTGTAATTAAAGCACGTGGTTAGTGCTAAGATACTTATGTTTTTATTCCGCTGCGTACCTTTAAACTGTTTTTTTATTATGAACATTTGGACTTTACTCTGATTCGTTTAGTATTTGTAACTAGTGGTTGTGGTCCTGGTTTGCTCGCACCCCTTAACGGTATAAACTCCGTTAGTGGTTAATTAATACTACAACAAAAGAATAATTTTCGGGACGAAAATTCCATTTACAAGGGGATGATGTGACATCCGAGAATTTCAAGGTTAACTTCCGTTAGACAATCTCCGTTAGTTACGTTATAAGTGTTAACTTAGTAACTAATGATTAACTAGGCCGAATACGTCCACGACCTTTGGTTGATCACCGAACCCGTCCATATGTGTTTACTTATTTTATTACCACTATGTGAAATTATTATGTGAAATTATGTGCAACGTGTTTACTAAATTAATTGTGTAAATTGGTCACTTTTGGTTTCCAGCGAAACTACCGGGCGAAACTGTAGTGTCGCCCGGTAGCCAGCTAAACTGTTTGACTTGCATGAGTTCAGAGCCAGTTTCGCTAGGCCAGCGAAACTGCCAGCGAAACTAGCCCCTGATATATATATTTCATAAAACCCTAGAGATCTCATTTTTGCCTCATTTCATACAAAACACACACACCACTCTCATCTGCTCACTCGAGATTTCTGGTCAGTCGAGAAAACCATCAAGGAACCATCATCTCATCTCATCCATTCGAATCCAAGACCAAATCGTAAGCCCCATGAGCCTTTTTATGTGTTTTCTATGTGTTTTACCTTAAAGCATGACCAAACCTCCATGGAATCACTTCATTTTCTGATATGTTGCTTAGGAATGCTAGATCTGTTATAAAGTCTGTAACTTTACGTTTGAAATCCATCCATAATGAAGATTTATGCTATTTAGGTCATTTTAGGTTTAAAATGTGTTTTTGGTGATTTGATGATGAAAACCCATGTTTAAGGTGTTAAAGCTTACTGTTTTATGTTGGTAAATGATCATACATGCTAAATATTGAATTACATGAAGTATGGAAGCTGTTAGGTTGATTTTTAGGCTGATTTGTGAGTTTTTCGCGACCAGCGACACTGCGTGTTCTCTGGGCGAAATTATGTAGCGAAATTATGTATATCTTCATCCAGCGACACTATGTAGCGAAACTGTAGTGTCGCCGGGTAAACCAACCAGACCTGTCCGAACGAAACTACCGAGCGAAATTGCCTGATACGAAAGTTCAAACCAGTTTCGGGCGAAACTAGGCTAGCGAAACTATGCCAACAGTTTCGGGCGAAACTAGCCTAGCGAAACTGTGTCATCGGGTATTGCCTAGCGAAAGTGCTGCCCGTGCACACAGCGAAACTGCCTAGCGAATCTATACTAGCGAAACTGTGACCAGACCTAAACCCAAACTTGTGCAACTTACTTGAATGCTATGCCATGACTTACATGATTATGCTATGATGAAACATGTTTGATTTCTGATTTATGTGAACCCTTGTTTATGATCAACCATTGGTGTCGTGTGTCGATATGTCGAGTCGTAGTTCCAACGTGCTATGTTATGGGCCATAGTGACGTAATTAAAGTTTAGACACAACCTAACACCTAAGACCTTAATGTGATTATTAGGTCTTCGTAAGCAAACATAACTTGGACTATTTGAAGTGTAAGCTGAGCAACCTAAGGTGAGTTTCACAAACCCTTTAATTGTGAGCCCGTTTGGGTCACAACGCATTTACTAAACGGAAAACAACGCTGACATTTTGAGGTATCGCCAAATGGGATATCTGTTATGGAAGTTGGGGTGTTTTATGGGAAACACTTGCAACTGTCCACCCTTGGGATTTCAAATGAAATCCGCAACCAACTATTCGATAACACTTGGGATTTCAAAGGAAATCCGGAACAACCATTTTGACACCTAAACTCTTTTTAGGATTTCAAATGAAATCCAGAATAAACGATTTTAATATGGCTAGTGTAGGTTAAAGTCTAAACCAAATGATATCACATGATTTCTAAGGATGCCTTGAAACTTAAAAGTCCTCAACAATTTAGTACCATTAATTTATGAAGCGAGGGGATGTTGGGTAGATCTACTGAGGGTTGACAACCCTGCTCCGCGGTACACAAATGTGTAGCCAACCGGTTGGAGGCCGAACGGAGTACAATATCAGCCTATTTTAGTTGTGGGTCCCACGAGGAACACAACTGGAGGCACAAACCATCGGCAAATGCCGAACTCTGTTACGTCAGCTTTGGTACGAACTTCCTTAGTGCATGGAAACCGGATTAGCTACCCGCGATATCGGTTGACCGCTTTTAACTTTTACTTAACTAGTGCATATTCGATAATTCAACACTTGGAAATGTTTGCAAAAACTAATACTTATTATATGTTGTTACATACGCTTATGAGACCGGGCCAATGCATGACATGCCCACCGTGAACTCACCAACCGTTAGGTTGACACTTGTGTGGTTTTCACTTTTGCAGATCAT